>KV424684.1:0-66049 GCA_001632445.1 Peniophora sp. CONT | reverse complement strand
GGGATCCGCGGCGCGCTCGCCCGATATCAGATCAGCGCCCGCTGATCTTGATCCCGGATTCCGGAGATGAAGCTGCTCACTCCCTGTTGCGGTACTCTGGATGTACTCATGACGGCAACGCGGCGGCTCGGGACGTGGGCTCGGCGTTCGCCTCGACGTCACGGAGTTGGCGCGGTCGAGCCGGATCAGGACGCGTGCCCCGACGCCCGCTTCGATCTTGTATAAATCTGTGCGGACTTGAGCTGCCAAGGATTCTCAACTTACCTCCTCCATTCATCTACATCTAACATGGGCCTCCTCGACATCGTTCCCGTACGTCTTTACATTCATTGGCTGGAGGAGATACTCATCCGATCTTGTACAGGCCGGCGTCGTTACCGGCGACGACGTTCGCAAAGTCTTCGACTACGCCAAGCAGAACAACGTGCGTAGCTCCTATCGCAGCATCCTAACGACTACTGACGATTCGTACAGTTTGCCATCCCCGTAAGTGATACGCCTCTACAAGTCCGATGCTCCTGATCTCAAGCGTCTGTCCAATAGGCTGTTGTAAGTCCGATTCCGCCTCCTTTGCGAAAATAATGAACTAAAGATCGTTTCGTACAGAACGTCACCTCCTCATCCACTGCCAACGCCGTCCTTGAGGCTGCCCGGTGCGTGAAGATCCACGATGGGCTTTGAACCGATTCTCAAGTCTTTCGTAGCGATTTGAAGTCGCCGATTATCCTTCAGGTCTCGCAGGGTGGCTCTGCCTACTTCGCAGGCAAGGGCCTCGCAAACGACAAGCAGCAGGCATCGACTACCGGTGCCATCGCCGCCGCTCTTCATGTTCGCGCTGTCGCCAAGGCTTACGGCGTGTGAGTACTTTTCCTACTCGCTTTCCTCAACTCCGAGTCGCCTCCGGCGCGCCTCCTTTAACGGCGCATCGAGCTCTGGGCGTCTCCTGATTGGTCCGCCGACGCACTATGAGCAAGCGCTACGATCTTGTCATATCGACTGCGGGCAAACTCGGACTTCTCTCTCTCCTGTGGCCCTCCGTATGACCCGGAACTGACATGTGTTTCCGCCGTCTAGGCCCGTCATCATGCACTCTGACCATTGCGCACACAAGCTACTTCAGTGGTTCGATGGCATGCTCGATGCCGACGAGGAGTACTACAAGGTCCACAAGGAGCCCCTCTTCTCCTCGCACATGCTCGACCTCTCGGAGGAGTCCAAGGAGGACAACATCGCGACTTGCGAGAAGTACTTCACGCGCATGGCTAAGATCGGTCTCTGGCTCGAGATGGAGATCGGTATCACCGGTGGTGAGGAGGACGGTGTAGACAACACTGGCGTCGACAACAACTCGCTCTACACCCAGCCCGAGGATGTCTACGACGTCCACAAGGCGCTGAGCAAGATCTCGCCCAACTTCTCGATCGCCGCCGCCTTCGGTAACGTGCACGGTGTCTACAAGCCCGGAAACGTCCGCTTGCACCCCGAGCTTCTCGGCCAGCACCAGAAGTACGCCAAGGAGCAGGAGTCGTCGAACTACGAGCAGCCGCTGTGAGTACCGCCCTTTTCCGCCGCTCGCTCTCACGATGCGCCTTGACGAATCATCATACTCATATTTCTGCTACAGCTTCCTCGTCTTCCACGGTGGCTCCGGCTCGACCAAGGAGGAGATTAGTACCGCCGTCAAGAACGGTGTTGTGAAGATGAACGTTGACACCGGTACGTTCTGCCCCTCACCCTGCTCCGATCCGGCCCGCGCGGCCCGCTTACATTTGAACCGCAGACACGCAGTTCGCGTACCTCGCGGGCATCCGTGACTTCGTTCTCAACAAGAAGGACTACCTCTTGAGCCAGGTCGGAAACCCTGAGGGCGCCGACAAGCCGAACAAGAAGGTACGTCGCCCTGACCCCTGGGTATAGGGCAATGCTAATCCGGAATCTAGTTCTACGACCCCCGTGTCTGGGTGCGTGAGGGCGAGAAGACTCTCACCGCGCGTGTCAAGGAGGCCTGCACTGACCTCGGCAACGTCAGTAAGTACCATCTTCTTTGCTTGTCTCTCAAGGAACTCCGCTCACATGCAGCACAGACCGCCTCTAATTGTTCAACGTGTTGTTCGTCCACTGACATTGCTTGAGGGTGTAGCTTGTAGGGGAGCAGAGAACAAAGTGTAGTACTAGCTTATAGATCGTGTAACATCCTACTTGCTTGAGGATATTCACTTGTTGTACCAAACCATCCCGGCGCGCAGTTAGCTACTTCATCGGTCCTTGCTTTGCCAGCGCTCGTGCCGGTATCATAACATCTGCTATCGGGTTAATAAGCCAGCCGAGATATCGAGCTCTATGAGAAGACATTCTGGCGCCTTGGGCTGCTTGACCTCCACTGAGGAGTACTCAGAAGAGCTCCTACAAAAATAACTTCAACATGTTTTCAAGAAGGCATGTGATCGCGTTTGGCGTCGCGTCGAAAGCGCGCCGCGTTCGCGTCTGTTCGCATCTTGTCTCTCGCCATCGTATTCTCTGCCCAGCGCCCACCACCCTTGTTTCGTCATGTCTGGCAAAATTATTATCAAGCCCCGCCGTGGACGTCCCACGGCAGCCTCTCCGCCTGCCGCGTCAGAAGCAGGTCCCTCGCGCGCTTACAGCGTTAAACGCGAAACTGGCACGCCAGAAACGCCCGCAGATGACTATGCCATGGATGAGGACGCGCCAGATGCGCAAGAAGAGGAAGATGTTGACGATTCCGATGTCATGCTCGACGATGTAGTAGGCGAAGATGAGGGAAGCATCGCGGAGGACGAGCCTGAGCCTGTGCCCATGAAGCGCCCGCGAGGACGACCGCGCGGACGTGGACGTGGTGCGCTTGTTGGGAGCACACGTGCCACGCCCGGCAGAGGCCGTGGAAGAGGAAGAGGACGTGGTCGAGGTCGCGGGCGGGCGGTGACCGTGAAATTGCCGGGAAAAGGCGAAGGTTCGCAGGACGAGGGATCGGTCGAACACGAGGTCTTCATTGAGCAGGCGCCCCCATTCGTAACCGTCCACGGCCGAACATACCCGGTGGAAGGAGACGAATTGATATGCGATGACGACCCTATTGGAGAGACGAAGATTGACAGGGACGGGAATCTACAAGGTGGACGTAGGTTCAAGGCGGGGACATTTAACTTGCCAACTCGACACGCGACTAAGAAGTTTATGCTCGCCATCGACGCTGCACGCACATCCGGCTTCCGCGATTCACTATACTACTTCCGCCGGAATCCGCTCTCGTATAAGCTGAATGCGACGCAATGGGAGAAGGAGTATCTTATCGAACATGGGAACCTAGGAACCCATTTACGCACGCGTTCAGTCACCCTAGTTGCTGCACGGACTGTATTCAAGTTGCATGGATCCAAAACCATCCTTGGCGGACGATATGTCATTGACGACTATTACGAGGAGAAAGCGAAGATTCTTGCAGCGGAGAAGGGCGCTCAGCCTGGAGACCTTGTGCTCGAACCAGCCGATCCATCCACGAACGCCTCTGCAGCTGATATGGCAGCCATTGCTGCGGCAGGAAAGAACGAACGCGGAGGAGGGCTGGGCATGTACCGTGCCGGTGGTCCGACCACATTATTTGGTGGACCAGGCTGGGGACCGTACTCAGATGGCCCGCTGAACGCCGTGCGGAAGAGTCTGTTGACGCGCGATGGTGTGAACGAGGAGAACTGGATGGCTGTGGCGGCGCAGCGTACAGCTGATGCGAGCGCCCAATGGGCAGCTCAGCGCAAGGCGCGTTTACGCCCCGCTGGAGGTTTGGTCTCAGATAAGCGCGAGCTGGAGGAGGGCGAGTCCGAGGCCACATCTATGCATGCGGCGGGCGTGTACGAGCCACACTCGCATCTTGTATTCAGTAAGTTACTTGGATGTGATCTCCTGGATCTGGGCTTATCATGTTGTACAGCTCGCGATGACAGGCAACCTACGCGTGCCCGCTGGGAACCTGCACCGGACTCGCTTGACAGACAAGTGCTGGGCGGCACGAAAGCTGGGAACGGCGCGTGGGCTTTGGCCTGGGTCGACACGATTATGGAGGTGCCTACACAGCAAGAAGAGACTGGCATCGTCGTCAAGCCGCCCGCTTCAACGCTTGTAGCCCCCACAACCTCGGCACCAGCAATCTGACCCTGCTTTTTTCTTGTATCACCTGCTCCTTGTCTTTCTTTTCTGAATGAATTTGCTTGCGCGCGATCTGTCCGTCTCACATTACATATAATCAGGATAGGCACAAGCGCTCGATGCGTACACAAGCCAACACATTTCTTAGGCCATGTCCCACTTCAAAGACCACTTCTCTGCAACAAAATCATGCCAGGATATCCAACCGCGTTGTCCGCACTCTTCCGCGAGTTGCGCCAGCGTCGTGTCCTTCCCATAACCACCCAAGTACCCTCGACTCGTGCACACGATCATGCTGACTTTGCACCTACTAAGCATTTGTGCCGCAGTGCGCCGATCGTTCAGTTCGGCATCCCACGTACGCCCCGGGCAAAGGATGACATGATCTACTTCGCATCCAAGGAAGCTACCGATTGTGACGCATAGCGATTTGGACAAGCCCGCCTCCACGAGCTTTTTCGCGACGAGATCTCGGTGTCCGTTCATCTTGGTGATGATCTTGAAGTCCAGCCCCTCTTTGGCATAACGTTGAGCGGCCAGTACGGCTGCCTCTGCATCGTGGTGAACCTGTGGTGCCGGGTTTGAGATGCATCCAAATAAACCTCAGGGCGCGACATACGCTCGTTACGGGTTTGCCTTTGATTATCCTGGTTTGGAGTCCAGTCCCGGGAAGCACACCCACGTCCACGAAACGACAAACTTGCCATGATTCCGTGATCCGTCTACCAGCATAGTCGTTGCGAGATAAGAACCGTCCGAGCAATCCTGGCATGCGATCTGTAGCAAGGTCACTACGCTGCTATACTGGCTTGAGGTGCGACGAAATACTCACACTGGACGATAAAGTTCAAGCGGTAACGCTGCAGGTGCGGAACTTCGTACACGCTTTGTAAGGTCTTCATCTGGTGTTGGTGGCGCGGTGACACTGCTCGTTCATGAGCTACTTAACCTTCGTAAGTAGCAAGACGAAGGCTACGCACCTTCATTCTCGTCTCCAATCAATACTAGGCGTGCAAGGGAGTGCGCGTGCTGGTGAAAAATCGGGACGTAATCATTCAACTCTATACGCCCGACTTCATCGACAATCACGGTGCGCACGGGCACTCTCTCCTTGAGTGCAGCGAGCCCAGGTACTGACATTGTCCCGAGGGTACAGAGGATCACGCGCGTGTCTTCTACCCCCTTCAAACGCTTGACGTTCGCATTCGAAGAGAGCACATACGGAGCGAGCAGCTTGCTCAGTTCAGAGGGCCTTTGCACACGATTAGGGAGATCCCATAAGAAAGATGATCGACGGTTCACTCACACCTGCGTTTCGGACTTGGTACCGGCAACGAGCTTTAGGTGATCGATTCCAGACTGCAAGAGTCTTGCCGCAGTGGACCAGAGTGTCGCATTGGTCTGAGAGAGCACCCAAACTGGCTGCGATGGAGTAGCGGCCATGCATATTGCTGCGATGAGCGTAGTCTTGCCGGTACCTATGCCCCCCTGAGCGATCAAAAGGCGGTCCTGGTCTCGGCAGCTGAGAGCACGGCCCAAGAGGGTCTTCTGCGTTTCGTTTAGCGATATCATACCAGCTTCCTCAAAGGCCTCGATCGTAGAGGTTGAAGGGTATTCAGGCAGTGCGGGCGCGTCTTCCCACAGCACATCCGAGTTAGCATCCTCTCCACCGTGCAGGGCGCGAACGAAAGGCAGCCCATGCAACGTAGATGTATCGTCTAGGGCCGACCCGACAGCTACCCCTCGGCCCCTCTTCGCCTCGGCTAATGCGCTTGTCCTCGTCGACTTCCTGTCCCCATCTAAGAGTTGGCTCTGTGCATGTTTCTGTTGTCCTTCGACCATGATGCGCGACAGCGAGTCCAGCTCCTACACCATTATGAGTTCTACATATAGGATGCGCGTGATGCTCTACTTGCCTGCTTGGTGGTCTCAGATGTATCAGTGACTTGAGCGTTCTCAAGGGCGTGCGCATTGTTCTGCACCAGTACGGTAGCAACAGCGAGTGAGAGCCAGGCGCGCAGAGCGCCATCCGACAGGGGCTTGTCCAAACTTCCAGGCGTATGCGCTTGGCCTCCTTCTTCCTTGCGCATGGTGAAGAGATCTGCTAGGTGTTCCTGGCTGCATTCGACGTGAGATGTCTTCTTGCTCAGAAGCGCCTGGAGAGGTAAGGCGGGCGTCCTGGAACTAGTGTTCTTCGGGCACAGCGCGAGGACGTCCACACACCGGGCCACACGCAATCCTATATCCACGTGCAGCGAGACGGCAAGCGCCCTGGCGTCTATCGCCACGGATGATTCCAGCCCCGAGATATCGCGGCCGAGGAGAAGATTCTCCAGTAAAGCGCGGCCCCGTCGTTTGTTCTTGCCCGTCTTCCCTTTCATGTTGACGCGACTGCCATCCGCGCCCTGCTGTGTTCTGTCGACGAAGACGACGAGGACTTGGGTCGAGGTGGCGAATGCGAGGGCGTCGAGCTTCTTCGAGAAGAAAACGGGCGCGACGCCGAGAGTGCGAGCAACGGCGGGCTCATCGCCAGATGGTCTACTAGCCAGGAGGTCCGCGATGTGAATCACGGTAAGAAAGTGCTCGTGTACAGTCTTGACGCGTAGCTGTGAGGTCTGTCCAGGACCGGAGATTATGTCTTGAGGGACTGTGATATCTCGTTCGTTCGGAGAGGATGCCATGGTGCGGAGGCGAACGTATGGGCACGACGATGCAAGGTCGAGGTTCAAGGTGTTAGGCATGATGAAGCTTCAGTACTCGTCTTTATATACCTGTTCCACTCATGTGTCGCGCATGATGTAGGGGAGAAGCTCCTGGCAGAAGAGTATTACCAGGAACGACGGCCGCTCTCACGATGAGCGTCAACGGAGAGTTATTTGAAGAGTACGCCTATCGTGGTACATCCAAGTTTATAAGCTCCTATACGTGTAGCATGACATGGAGAGCGCGGGGTAGAATAAACAAAAGCTGCAATGCCCTTACTTCTCGCAGGGCTCAAACTTCCAGTGCCCATTTCTCGTCCACGAAGTCGTTCCAAGTGATCCAGCCCCGTTGTCCACACTCGTCCGCGAGCTTCGCAGGCAGTGTACCCTGAGCCCTGTCACGCAAGTACGACCTACTCGTGCAGATCAGCATGCTCACTCTGCATCTGCTCAGCATCACCGCTGCTCTACGCTCATCTCTCGGGTCCACTTTCCATGCACGGCCAAGGTAGATGATGGCATGATCGACCTCACTGCCGTGAAAGCTATTGATCGTGACACAAAGCGAAGTGGCCAGACCCGCTGAGTGCAGCTTTTTGGAAAGGGCCACGCGATTACCCTCGATGTCCGCGATGATTTTAAAGTTCAGACCCTCTCTGGTGTGGCGACGGGCAGCCATAATGACTGCTTCTTGCTCATAATCGATCCGCGCCTAACATGTCGATCTAAGTTACCTTTGCCAAACGGGAATTTACGAACACTGACCTGTCGATACTGCTCTTTATTCATCCTGGCCGTGATGGTTGGCTCGATGTCGACGAAGCGACAAGCCCGCCACGAACCCTGTGTATTCTCGGACCGCAGCAGGAGATGATCATAAACGCAACGCGAGAAGAAGTCGGCGATGATGTGTGGCATGCGATCTACTCGAACGTCAGTGCGCAGGTAAGTCAGATCCGCAAACACGCCCACATTCAAAGTCCAAGCTGATCCTATGCTTTTGCAAGTGCGCGATGTCGAAGATAGTTCGCAACGTCTCTACGTTGTTTTGCTGGAAAGGAGGCACTGTTACAAGCGTGAGCTTACAATATGAAGTAGACCTGGAGAATATCAAGGCTCGCATACGTTGTTTCTCATCACCAACGAAGACAAGCCGAGCCAACGTTCTTGAATGTATGCGTATGAGCGGAATGAGATCGTTGACATCCAGCTGGCCGGCCTCGTCGATGACTACAGTTTGAACGGGTATCACTTCTTTCAGAGCTCGTATCTTCGGGTCTGCTAACTTGGCCAAAGTACAGACGACAACGCGCACGCCATTCGACGCTAACGTATCCGCCTCGGATTGGGTTAAGGCTTGCTCTGAGCTCATGACATATGGTTCGAGTTGAGGGTATAAGGTAGTGTATCTGCGGGGTACGTCAGAATATGACATCAAGAACGCATAAGGGAGATCGTACTGCCTGGAGTCTTTGCTGACAAGAAGCCTAAACCCATCGAACCCTGACAGTAGAAGCCGTGCAGCAGCAGCCCAAGTAATCGCATTAGACTGAGCGAGTACCCACACTGGCCGCGAGTCCGCAGCGGCGGCACACAAGTTCGCAATGGCGGAGGTTTTGCCAGTCCCGGGAGGGCCATGTACGACCAGGATGCGATCATTATCGGATGCACTGAGAGCGCGCCTGATGATGTTGGCCTGAGCCTCATTGAAGCTACTCATGTTGTTGGAATCAGTCACAGTGGTGGCAGACGGGAGCGTCGGTGCGTCCGCCCAGAATCGCTCGACATCTGAATTGGAGTCTTCCGTTGCAAAGATTGCGCGGAAAAACGGAAGCCTGTACAGCGACGATGGATCGTTGAGGGCGGATGAGACGATAGAAGTACGCAGAGAGTCTAGAACAGTCGAGGTAGGGCGATGCTCGCTTGTCTTCAAGTCCGACTTGTATCTGCGAGCTTGAGCTTGAGATATTTGTTGGCCTTCGTCGACCATTCGCGAGAGCGTGTCAAGCTCCTGGATGAGTACTGTGAGTGATCATTCTGAAAACAGAGAAAGGAGACCAAGACTGACTTCGCGGGATGTTGCGGTCGTGTCTATAGTCCTAGCTCTATCGAGAGACTGTAGCTTTTCGGTATGAACAGCAATGGCAAGAGCCAACCACCCCTGAAGAACGCCTTTCCTGAGACCCTCGCTTGCGTCTGGCATCGATCCTTTGACTGATTCGCTACGGATTACATCGCGCAGAGCCTCGGGGTCAACATCTTGGACAAGCATAGTACTTTGTAGGTACTTCACAATGCGCGTGGCCGTGTCGTCTGCGCCAGAGCGTTTCCCCGTCAGCAGAGAAAGAGCGTCTGCGCTTTGCGAAATGCGGAGATCTAAGTCCGCATGTAAAGCCGTACTGAGAACCTCCGCCTCCACCACAAATTTGCGCGTTATGGGCGGAATATCCTGACCAAGGAGCAGGTTGTTGAGGATGGCTCGGCCGCGCCTCTTGTCCTTTCCCTTCTTCCCCTTGAGGTTGACGCGACTAGAGTCCGCGCCCTTTGCTGTCCTGTCCACGAAGACGACGAGAGCCGCAGTCGACGTGGCAAACGCGAGCGCTTCTAATTTACGTCGTCCTTCACGTTGCATGTGATCGGGTGCGTACATGGATAACTGCTGTGTTTGAACAGCGCCGAACACGGGCGCTATGCCAAGCGCATCGGAGAGGCCGTCTCTGGCAGGAGATATAGTCGACAGTAGGTCCTCAACATGGGTGCTGGTGAGGAAATGCTCGTGTATCGTGCGCACAAGCAAGTTGGAGCCTTGCCCGGAACGCAAGATGATGTTTTGAGATACGGCAAGGGTCGACTCAGAAGAGGTAGAAGGCATCGTGCGGCGAAGGAGGTGACTGTTCAAGGGAGGCTCAATCAGTATGAGCAGCGCCTGCCTTTATATGAGCGCAATGCATGAGTCGCGTGGCGTTGAAGAAAGAAGTTCTGAAATAACGACCGCTTATTCCGTAAGAACACAGATCCGCTTGGGTGTACCGTAGTTGTTTCAGCAATCAGATGGTGGCTGCCACGATCTGAGCGCAATGATTGGGAAGGTCGGAGACGCGACAGCCTTAAGCCTTGTAGCTGGTGGTGGTTCAACAGAAAAATCGACGCCGCGACTTGTGGCGTGGCCAACCCTAACCCTACGCATGTGCTATCTCGTAACAATGAATCGTAGATATACCATTACAAGATGATGCTTCAGTCTGAGTATAATACGGGCTACAATGACCTTACTAGCTAGTGTTATACGTGTCAAAGTACGCGTAATCAGTTGACGAAGGTCACAGGTGTTCCGCAGCGTACGTCGCCCCATACATCTAAATCCTCAAGGGCACGGTCTACGAACACCCCTTCGAGGGGCAAGTCCTTGTCCCGGCGCACGTCTAAGAACTCAAGCAGCGCCATGTCGAGTGCGGCATGATAGTCTCCCATCGTCTTGGGTGGCGTGCCTCCGGTATGCAGGACGATACGCTGCAGGCGAGGGAAGAGCGGGAAGGTGTCGTCCGTGGATTGAACGTGTGCAAGTGCGTAGAATAGTTGAAGGCCACTCAGGTAAGGGATGGAGATGCGCCGCACGTCCTGCAGTTGAGGGAAGTAGTCTCGCCAGAAGTTAGACGTGTCGTAAAGCGCCATGGCGTCACTAGACAGTGAGATGGCTCGCAGATGGTCCAATGACAGGAAGCGAACAAAACTGGCCAAATCTCCCGAAGCGTAGACGCGCCTGCGACCCTTGGACTCGAATGCCCAGTCTCCCAAGTCATTCTCAGACAGATTGAGGGGTGATGCCAGTGTTTGAGGACTGCCAACGGCATAGTATAGGGCTAGCCTAGTCTTGCTGGTAATCTTCAGACCCTGTACTGGATACGAGTGGGCGTCGAGCTCCCTCAGGGGACGAAGGATAAGGTCGCCGTTGGGATCTAATTCCGTAACGGGCCCTAGCGCCGCGGAGACCCGATGGAAGTTGATCTCTGTCGCGATCTTGCTGGTGGCAGGAAAATGGAACGTATCCCAGATCTTCCCGTATAGACTGAGGAATATGCTGGGGGCGCTGTTATGCACGTGCATTTCAAACTCTTTGAATCCGGGAGGAAAGGTGTAGGGTAGTGCGCCAGTTTGGTTCTCAGGAGTTCGAAGGTATATATCTTGAAGCTTCAGGGTTTGCAGAGCCGTCATAGACGCCACGATGTTGCGGAAGGTAGGGAGTTCTGGAAGAAGCACTGTATCCCCTGTGACCATACGTGGAAGTGCAAGCTCAAGGTGAGTCAGATCCTTTGAAAACAAGGGCGAGTTCCAGGTTGGAAGGCAGCCGTTGAGCCGTAGTCTCCTCAAAGCCGGCGGATGCTCGCCAGCTAGGATCTGCTCGGGGAGAATCACGGGGCCTGTCGAATCCCTGTTCTTCATGATCATAATGTGAAGCAATGGCATGGGAGAGCAAAGGGAGGTTATCCAGCCGTTGATCAAAGCAGTGTCGCTTTGAACGATGAGCCTCTCCACGCGGCTCAGGACCGGTCGACTCAACCAGCTGTTGATGATGAAGGAGCGCGCTTCGTTGAGTTTGTATGGTTCCACTACGTGTAAGCTCAGCGGAAGGCGTTCAGAACGGCGAAGTAGCACAGTTGCGGCTCGAGGTGAGAACCTTGTGCAGCTGATCGTCGTCCACAATTGAGGTGCGCCGAGAGCAACCTTGAAGCATCTTTGAGTACTCAGGTGATACTGGTGTGCAAGGTGTGTATCGCACCTTTCTCCACAGACTGCAGGTATGGGTGATATTCAGCCATCCAAGGTCATACAAGGAGGGGTCCGGAGTCGAGATCTTGCCCCGTCGACGTTGAGGCTTCCAGTCCTCTTGAGCATACAGGAATATCTCGGTCAAGACCTCTGCAGGTAGGCGACCGGCACTGGTAGCAGCATTGCGGCGCTGACGAGCTATCGCCGTGTACTTGTGAAGCACGTCAAGTTCTAGCTCGAGCATCTGGAGGCGTGCTCCTGGGCCGCCGCCTGGAAGCTCCTGGTCGGGAAGTGATTCGAATCGCGACCGTATGAATAGTTGCCATGCCTCGCTATGTATGAGCGTCAGAGTTAGGTTCGCTCGTCTAACGAGTGACTCATATGCGAACCTCGCCGTTCGGGTGTAGGCAGCCGGGTCAAAAGACATGATGGGAGTAGGAAACAAGGTGCGTGCTGAGACGCGCTCAGTTCCAGGCCTCAATCACGCGCATATTGGCTGCTGTGCCTTTATACTTATTGTACAGTCTGCACGGACAATTGAGCGATGCTCAAGTACAGAGTACTTATTTGTCTCTTCGCATAGTTATACTCATGCAAAGATGTACTAGCTCACGAGTCGTCGATGAACATATTGGAGAAGTCCACAACCCCGATGAATAATTCTAAGCATATATGAAGCGACATCCAGCGCAGAACAATGGTCCAATCCATCAGAAAGAGATGCAGCAAGCAGACAGGGAGACGCAGAGCACCGGTACACTACCATAACAGAGCGAAGCACAAATTCGGATATACTATGCGTCCTAGGGAGCACATATCGTGTTGTGTCTGTAGTATTGTAATGTACGGTGTGCAGAATATGAGTGTATGTGGGAAGGTCGTGAGGGGGTCAGTACAAAGCAAGCAATGCAGGATGGAACGGGAAAGTATAAATGGGGGTGCAATCAGATGTATGTAAGCAAAGAATCAAGGAAGAGAGGAAGCGATGGATCATGCGGAGACGGACGCGGCATTAATCCGCGGTGTACTGGGCGCAGACACCATCTCGTCCTCAGTGGAAGTCATCGTTCCTGCAGGCGAGTCCGTACGAGGTCCGTCGAGCTGACCGAACTCAGACGCTACGGCCGATTGCGGGAACTGGGACTGCGCTGTGGCAAACGTCGCTACCGAGTTGATAGAGTCGGCACGGGAGTCCGGACGATTAGGCATCGTCGCGGACAAGGGAGCTTTGAAGGCGGTCGGTGGGGCGGCGGAGGTGACAGGGGCGGATTTGCGCGGCGCGAGAGCCTGCGCAGGGGTTGTGGAGGTAGGTATCGCAGTGGAGTTTACAGATATCGGGGCAGGAATGTGCTTGTCAGTAGGTGAAGTTGGCGTAGAAGAGGATTCAGGGTTCGTGGGAGAGAGTTCAGGTGTCGCGGGGGTGGTTGAGGTTGTTGAGCTCGAGGCCTGCGCTTCCATCTTGGGAGCGCGCACGGTGATGGTCGATGCGCGGGTCACGGTGCCATCTGTGGACTCGGGGCGATGTCCCTTGACGGTCATGATGGATGCACGTCCGATGGTAGATCGTCCACTGATGGTCGCATCCTTCCTGTGCGGGGTCGAAGGCATGAAGTCGTCGATATCCTTCTCGTCGTGAGGTTCAGATGCCGTGGACTCAAGCGACGTGTCGGGAGTGGCCATTGACGTATCCGTAGCCAAGCTCGTATCCGGGGACATGCTCGGCGCTGAGCTTGACGTTGAGACGTCGGCGGGAGAGACAACGGCTTCTGGGTCCGCGCTGGCAACCATGTTGAGGTGCGAACGCGGCCGCATGAGAGTCGGGCTCTCGCGTGCAGCGCTGTTCGGGCTCGGCAAGCCGTCAATACTCCGGCGAGTGTCGAGGCTACGGCGCGAGTCGATACTCGGTCGTTCCTCATAGTCCGGGACGGGCTCGGCAAGGTTGACACGACTTGAGCTGGCATGATGATACGCAACAGCATCTGCGCCGAATGGTACGCCGAACTTGGCAACGGCTTCACGGGACGAGATGTACTTGATCTGCTCCGGCGTGGGACCTGTACGCGGATAGACAATATCTGTGCGCACAGCCGTATGCGTGAGCGGTGACGAGATCGAGTGCACAGAGAGCATAGATGGAGATGTCAAGGGACCGGCATTGGATACACGCGACGTCGTCCGGTGGAAGCCAGAGGACGCGAGACTGAATACAGAGCCAGAGCCAGCGGATTGCGAAGGGCGATGCGAGGTCGGGTTCTGGCGGGTACTCAAGCGAGACGTAGAAGCACGAGGAGGATTGGGCTGTTCCTGCTGCTGAGCCTCCGTGTCCGCGGGGTGCGACTCGCCTTCATGGCGTGCAAGCGGATTGAGGGCGTGTATCAGGCCGCGGAAGACAGACCGGCGTCGTACGGTTTCCGCAGCAGGTGCAGTTGTGGACTCCCGTAGGGGCGATACGCGATCACCCTCTGACGAGCGCGTCATGGCAGGAGCAAGCGGAAGCGTGTCGTGAGTGTCAATGCGCTGAAGGCCGTCAGTGCCGTCGAGCACCTCAAAATATGGCGGAGCTTCGCCGCGCGGGTCGTTGCCGTCTTGCTGGGGGTTCGAGGACAGCAGATTTGCACTGCTGTTATCGGCAGCATGCGCGGCGGTGGTCGTAATAGGTGAAATGGCGTTGTTATGAGTATCGTTGTCGTTAATGTTCTCGTCGTCAGAAAGTAAAGGTGTAGATGCGTGGGCTCCAGAATCGACATTCACGTAGGAAGACTCGCGCGAGTGAGATCGTGCGCGCTGCGGGTCATGCGAATGGCCACTGTCCGACTCGCCTTCCTCGACGGCAGGCATAACGACTGTCGTCGTCGCGGCGGCAGGATCGTCTTCGAGTTCTTCTGAGCCTCTGCAATGAAATGTTAGCCGCCGGGACGCCAGAATAGTAACGACGTGAAACGCAAGGCTGGAAGCATGGCAATCTGTATTACCGGTGCCGAATAAGGACTGTCGGGACTGAAAGGCGGAGCACAAGATCAATGCGCTCGCAATTGACAGAAGCTGTCCGGCATGATAGGAAGCATCCTTATCTCTGACATGAAAGAAGCTAGCGTACGTAGACGGCGCTTCCAAACATCCACAAGCTTAGAATGGGAACTCAGTACTCACTGGATGATAACCAATTCGTGGTCACCCGCCTCCTTGGCGTAGACGGGTAAAGACGTGGTCGACATCTGGCTGGGCGTACGGCGGTTGCGTCTGGGACGCCTGGTGGTAACCGGTGCGGCCGTTCCAGTCATCTCAGCCGCGGTGAGCTCGCGGGGACCATCCCCGGCGCGTGCTGTCGTCGTTGTTGTCGCAGGAGCGACCACACGGTTATTGAATAGTCGTTTGAAGCCAGAGCCAATCTGTGTCCGGAAGCGGACGCTGAGTGCTATGACGGCGAGACCAACTACCACGACGATGGGCACCTATTCAACAATATATACATTAGCCATCTCGCTTGACATAGTGCGTGCAACTCGCTATAGCGAGTTTGAGTGCTCGTACCGCTATGCGCACAGCATTTCCACCACCGTCGTCTCTTCGTGCAAGGCGCTGGTGTGGAGCGGCGACGACATGATGTGCTGCAGCGAGCAGTAGTACAGGACGTATTAGACTTGAAGTTGATACAGGGGAGCTCATAACTGGCGTAGGTGAAGGTAAAAGACAAGAGTGGGAAGAGGAGTAGGAATAGAAGAAGAGTATATGATGATGGGCGAAAGAGCGCTCCAGCGGCTCTTGCGCTGCGCCGCGCGCGCCTTTGCTACGCCCATGCGACCCGAATCGCGTCTTTCGTTCTGACCACATCAAGGCCCACAATTCCCTCACTCCGGCCGGGAGAAGTACCAAATCCCCACGAGCTCATATAGATTCGCGATACCGTTCTATCGACACCTACAGTCTATCTAAAGAGTTCAGGTTGAGGGCCTAACCCAGGAATGATAGTGCAACGTCGGGATTTTATGCCCGTATCCGCCTGTCGGATCGTAACCTCGCTCAGCCACGCTCAGCGTCTGGGCACGGATTGCACGCCGTAAAACGGGACGCCCGGGTCATCCAGCTTTATTTAAGCTTACGCAGGCTGCAACGCTCATCGGCTTCGTCACCGCCGCTGACTATGAAGAGCTCTCGGACGAAAGCAGAACCCAGAGATGTGCCACAATACCCTCGGCTTGTACGGCCCGCCTGAATATGAGCACCCCATCATGCCGGCGGACGCCAATAGGCGCCAATCTGCCAGAGAACACGCTACGCAAGCTGGTAAAGCGGGGTTGAATTCATCCGTCGAACCAATAAAGCATAGGCCCGTGGCCTTCGAATACGACAAGCCGCGCGCGCTCGTCTGTACTTCTTCAATATCGAAAGAAGCATCTAGTCTATAGAGATCTCAGATAGAGGACTGCGCGCCACAGCCCACAATTGCAAATTCGCCACGACGCGATCACATGAAATGTTACCACTTCCCAAAAAGGTTAAGCAGACGCGCCTTGCTCCCGACGCCCACCATCGAACGCCCGCCACAGCCACGCTGCATCACGTACACCTCTTGGCTGAAACTCGTGTACACCTTTGTCTGTATCTCAATCCATGCCTCTTCAGCAGCTAGGCTACCAAGTCTCCCTATATTCCGATGGTGTCGAGATTCCCGCGTACAAAGTGGAAAACATAAACGATAACACGGTGACTTGTTATATCCCGAGTGATGCTGGGAAGGTATATCGCCACTTTAAACTGCTTCAAAGACGCTCTTCTAACGTGCTATCATCCTGCAGGAATTTACTGTTAAGTTTAGGAATGAGCAGGTCGTAGGGTATGGCGCCGCGTTTTACACGCACATGGACGGCCGCGAGATGCAAGGACTCTCGGTATACCCGTACGAATCAACGACCATGAAGGGCGTATACGAAACTTTGAGCTCCATACGACCGTTTGAGTTCGCGAGGTTGAAGCTCAAAGGCGAGTATGCCTGTACTTGGTTCGCTGCGGCGTCCTCACGCCCTGCCTGTAGAGGATGACGGAGACGGAGGCGAGACATCAGTGGACATGGCGAAGCTGGGCTTGATCGAAGTTCGCGTCTGTCGAGCGACACTCATCCCAAATGAGTTCGGGGCCGGCGAGTATCGACCACATCGCGTTCAAGCCGAGCTGGATGCAGTGTCAGAGAAGGCGAAGAAGGTCGGTTGGCACAGTGTCTCGTACGTTAACTGTGTCTTGTCATCGAGGCTGCTTGCTTACTGGCGGCTAGGCTGGGGAGAACCAAGCCCCTCGCGATCGCGGCCAATGTTCCTCACATAACATATATTGATCCCAAGGACCGACCATACGCCACCTTCCGCTTTCGATATCAACCCCGAGGTATGTTATGAGCGTCTGCATTCTTATCTGTCCCTTAAACTATGCATAGAACTGCTTGAAGACCAAGGCATCATCCCGGCTCGACCTCGCTCGGCGACGCTGACCTCGCCAGGTCCTTCTTCAGGCAAACGCCCACGTCGGGACGATCTTTCAGACCGCCCACATAAACGCCACGCTTCTGTCAAAGCCGAACCAGGGCCGAGTGCGCGCGTAAAGCGCGAGGCGGAGGTTGTTGATCTAACAGGCAGGCGCGAGCCTTCGCCCATACGTGTTCCCGAAGGCGCGCAAGGGGAGGTCATTGACCTCACAGACGACTGAGCCATTCCTGTATCATCAGATGCTATCGTTATTCTGTTATCTTTAGTGTACATTATCGAGCTTCAGGAGCCTAGTC
This sequence comes from Peniophora sp. CONT, assembly GCA_001632445.1. Lineage (NCBI taxonomy): Eukaryota > Fungi > Basidiomycota > Agaricomycetes > Russulales > Peniophoraceae > Peniophora > Peniophora sp. CONT. Next base: position 48,649 of record KV424684.1, on the reverse strand, counting down.
TTTGATCTGTTCTTCGTACCAATAGCTGTACTTCGCCAATTGCATTTCTGTAATATATAGTATGGTTGTCTTCAGAACGATATGTTAAGCATGGAAAGGCTCGTACGACGAGAACCGGCGCCGTTTGATACTCCAAGATCCAATCCTCTTCAGAAGACTACCACATTCACCACCTCCTCCACGCGTCGAAGTTCCTCTGGGCCCAGAGCACCTTCCTCAACGCGCAATTCCAGGGTCAACGCTCCGTTCTGCTTGCGGACATGGAGGAAGTCAATCAAGCTGACTTGAAGCTGCGCTGCATCGTACTCTGCCAAAGTGACAGGGTTCCCGGTCTGCCCGTCCGCATAGCGACATAGGATGACGGTCTTCAGCAGTGGGAATAAAAGCGAGGAGCTATCATCGGCCAATGCGCAAAGGAGGTGGATCAGCTCGGGCACGTAGTCGACAGCGAGGCCGACGATGTGGCGTGCCGATGTAAATGTTGACTTCCACCATTCGGGATTCTGCGTGGAGTTCATGAGACTCATGGTTTCGCCAGTGACGTTCAGGTATTTCAGAGATTCCAAGCGCATGCGATGAAGATTGGGGAACAGTGCGTCGTCGTGGGATTGATTATCGCTAACTTTGAGATACCGCTGCCGCTGGTCAACGAATTTTTGGAACCATTTGGTGCCGCCTCGCATCGAGCTTGCATTCCAACGCGGATTGAAGTTGACGACGAAGGAGCGATAATGCAGGAACAACTCCACCGGAGGCTCCGGGGGTGAATGGAAGAGGTGGGTTATTGAGCGGGATACGAGGTCGTTATCGAACCCGGGACGGTTCTTCGCGATGCTGATGGAGTATGAGGCTTGGATAGGGAGCTCCGAGCGTATAAAAGTTCCGAGGCAATCGTTGGGTGTGCCGTTCGCCGAAGATCCCAGGCGTACAGATTTCAGAGTGGCAGGGAGTCGCACGAGGTGAGCCGGATTGGGCGAAGTGGGAAAGACATCATGCAGTAACAGGAATGTCAACGACGTCAGTCGTGCAAACAGCTCTCCGAATTGTGCAAAGGTTGGGGATGTTGCGGTGTTGCGAGGGTCCATGATTAATGAGAGATATGTGACTGATGCACTATACAGTCCTGAGCCCCATGGCAAGGAACAGTTACTCAGTTTGATGGACGAGAGACGAGGGGGTGAGATGGAGCCGAACATGTCGCCAGGCAGAACGAGATCGTCACGGGCATGAGCTGAACTTCCCTGCCCGAGGTTTATGCTCAGGCTCTCAAGCATAGGCATAGAATGTAGGAGTAGAGTGGACCATGAGTTCGCACGAAAAGTCTCAGTCCCGTCTTTGATAAGAAGATGCCTCGTCCTTCGAGAGATAGGTAAACCCATCCAGAGCCGAAGGGCCGGTGCACAGGAGGGGCCAGTCGCGTCGGCAAAGGTATTGGTAGTCAAGGTCAGGGTCAAACCCAGATGTCGCGTCCTAGCCAGTACGTCGGGCATGCAGCGTGGTGAGAGTTCCAGGCATGGTATAGAGCACCACAGCGAGGGAGTGCTCACTAAAACCTGAAGCGTCGTTAGGACTACATCCACGCACACCGTGAAGACCACACACCATTCTCCACGACGAGCATACATGGCTCATGCCGATCCAGCCCAGAGTAGACACCCTATTTCCGCGTTTCCGCGATGGTGCCCAGTCCAGCTGCGCAAACGATGCTATCCTCGTCAGGAGTTCGGCAGGCAGACGACAAGCGGGGATAACCATGTTACGTCGCTGTTTGGCCAAAGTAATGATATCTAGTCGTTGCATAGTCTCGAGCTCCTGGTCCAGCAGAGCGGCTCGCGCTGCGGAACCCGCCATTCCGGTCGGATGCCCAGGAGGGTCGACCACGACGAATCGTGTAGCGATGAAAGACTTCCATATCTCCGCACTAGCATCAATTCCGTCAGTCAATTGGAAGCGTTGGGCAGCTGGTGGTACGAGCACACCTTGACGATGACATTATTGCAACCTGAAGGCAAAAGCGAAGAGTGCACAGGGGTTTCTTCGAATAAACACAGTGTAACATCACTGTGACGAGACGCGAGTGTGACATGCCGTGGGTGCGAACAACGACGGCGGCGCGGTGCGTCTGCAGCTTGAACCACCACCACCACCACCTTCGCCTTCTTATGGACGAGCCTCCTAGAAAGAAAGTCAGACTTATAGCTGAGAGTCGTCAGTCGCAAACATGTGTGTGGCATTCATGGCTCCTTGCGCCAATAACCTCAGCGTCAATTACTGATGACCTGGACTCGGATAGTCTCTGCTGCCGACGCGGACTTGGTTTTTGAATCCTCCGACGGAGTTATCTTCAAATTGCATCGTGCAAATCTTACCGCTCACTCGCACGCCTTTCCCGGAGAACATGTCAAGGATGATGGCGAGGTCGTCCGCCTTCAAGAAGATGCGGAAGTGCTCGAGCTTCTTCTACTGCACGTTTATCCCGATCCAGCGCCAAGTCTAGATGGCGAAAGTTTTGGTATTATATCTCGGCTTGCAGAGGCCGCTGAGAAGTATCAGATTGTGTCAGCCATGGAAATATGCAGGCTCCATATGAAGTGAGTGCAATCATCTTTCCTAAAGGACTGGGATTCGCATCGACACTTCATTTTCCAGAATTCATCACAAGACAAACCCTACTGACGTGCTTCGCTATGCATGCAAGCATGGGTATCACAGTCTTGCAGATTCGTGCGCTCCGCTCACCCTGGATTGTAATCCAAGTGATATGTTGTCTGCTCTGGGCCTAGTTGACTATGCTCGTTGGGTACGTTGTGGGGCGTTTATCTGGTACTGACTTGAACTGTACTGAACGAACATAGTCACTTTATCGCGAGTCGTGGATCCAAGTCAGGAGCTATCTTCACACCTGTTGCATCACCAGAGCAAACGTCAATTCAAGGACTCCTCGGCATATTGAGCGACATACCGAGGCTTGTCGCTCTCGGGTGGATATCGCTTGGAACGAGTTCGCGCGGGACGCCAACAACACATCAATCAAGCCGCTTCTTACAAAAATGGGGCACGTCGAGGAATTACTGCAGCCCATCTTCGCTAGCGCCGTGTCATGTAGCTCCTGTCGCAAGTGGTGGGACTCGGTGAAAGCAGATATCAATAGGATAGTGGGTGAAATGCCGGCATTCAGCGACGTATCGCTCTCTACAGCCTGAAGAGCTATCACATGCATTTTTACCTCTTCGATTCTTCGATCGCATATACGGGCTTTTCTGACGTCGACATTGATACGAAAGTGGCTATCTTCAAGTTACCAAGTTGGAGGGTATGAGTTGGTTGGTGCTCTTCAAGTTTCATCGGCCGAGCGCTTGGGCAATATGTCAAGAATGATGTTAATGATGGCTCGGCCGTTCGTCTCGAGGAGAACGCAGGAGTGCTCAGGTTCCTGTTACTGCACATCTACCCCGATCATGCACTCGGCACAGATGACGAAGTGTTCGATGGTATGGTCTGTCAGCTTGCAGAAGCCGCTTGTGTACACTATCAAGGAAAGAGTTGCTTTTCCCTACATTGTACATCAGTTAAATCCAAGTCTAATATATCTGTGAAGGAGCACGCACGCAAATGTCCAGAGGTTCTGCGGATTGTTCCAAGTATCCTTTGTGTATGCGAATCTAAGCTGCGCGGACTCATCGACATATGCTGGAAAAGAATGAGTTTTAGCCAGAGGAGAGGAGGTCATGCTACTCAAAACGACCTGCCGATGGGTTTAGAGGGGTCTGACCAGGCCCAAGCTGTGCGCCAGTTCACGCGCATGTCGCCATCGACGAGCAGGTCCGGAGGAATAAGCGGGTCGTTGCCAAGCTCAGCGGTCTTGATCTCGGTGTCGAGGTCAGCCCACTCGAGAACCTGGTTCCCGGCCATGCCCTTGATCTGGATGCTCTGTCCAGGTTTTCCCCCAAAGATAGCGAACTTGGTGTCGTGCCGCTCGTACATCACGGACGAGAAGAGGGCGCAAGTTGAAGCGCAGTTCGCATTGCCCACTGCAAACACGTCAAAGATACAACTTCACCACATGATGAGGAACCACGTACGGATGGCGATCTTCTTGAAGTCGAACGGGGGGTTCTTCGGAAGAGCTACAGAATAGGGTGTGCAGTCATCGTAGAAGTGTTGGCTGTTGCTTTCTCTCGCTCCGTTCACGGTGATCGTGTCAGGAGGCTGCATGTAGTTGTGCGATGCAGGCTCCTCGGTGTTGTTCTGCGGGAATGCCCCTACGCCAAGCAGTGAGAGGTTTGATAGGCCATAAAGGGATGATATCATGCACATACAGTTGTCAGCCGGATAGGCCGACAGGTTACGAGTGGTTCCAAGGTTGATATCGTTCGCCAGAATCTTCTGTGCAAGTGCATTGGCTCGGTTGGTGCTCGGGAAGCCCGGGTACCCGAAGTCGGCGCCAGCGAGATAGTTATGTAGAAACAGGCCAAGACATATAAAACATCCTCCGTTGTTGGATAAGTCAATGATCAGTTGATCTGCGCCGCTGGTAAGAATGTCGTCAATGGCATTCTTCACGTCGGCCTGGAACCCGTCGAAGTCGTCGGGCTCGAAAGATCCGACGAACATCACGCCTGTCTTGTTGCCGGGGAGAACGTAGCTTTTGATCACACCCTCAGAGCCGCCTGTAGTAGGAAGAACGGGCACGAAAGGTCCAGGAAGCGCGACATCCTTCCTAGCGGATAGGTCGAACATCGAGCCCCGAATTCGCATAGGTCCTGACTTGGTTTTGAGAGATCCGTCCACCGTGCCTAGGGAGCGCAAGTCAACGCCGTTGGTCGCGTTGTTAGCAGCGCAGTTGTTCTTCCAGCTACGCTGGTATCAGCACAGAGCATAGAGCACGTAGCCTGACACATACTACGATGCCTGGTCCGCGAAGCCGATACCAAGCAATGACGCCACGAAGGGGATGTCGACTGTCTCTGTTTCGGTGGAGTTCGCCGTCCTGAGCGTCATCCTCAGACTCGTCTGTGTCACGATAGGGGGCCCGGCGAGGTCTCCGAAGCGCTGCGAATAGGCGTTGTTGGTGATGCGGTAGCTGCTAAGCACGCTGTTCACGCGTATGCCGTGGTCGAGGAAGTTGCCCGAGATCGTAGTCGCGATATGGTCGATGTAGTCGAAGGCGTTAATATCGTTGATCTTCGATACTTCAGCGCCGGCAAGACGTTTCCAGTCAAAACCCTTGTCTTCAAGGTAGCTGATGAACGCGTCGCCAGCAAGAGGCAAGAAGTCGACTAAGTCAGGAATGATGAACACGCCCTGCACACCATTCTCCTCGAGAATGACAACAGGCGCCGGGAGCACGTTCTGGAAGGCATTGTAGCATGACGGGAACCAGCGTGTGTGGCCGTCATTCAGCTGACATGGGCGTTAGGTACATCACGAATACCCGAGACGGAATGAGAGCGCCGCACCTGCGTCGTGAAGTTGTACAGGGCAAGGTTGAAATCATAGTCCGTCTGGGGCAGATACGTTAGCTACAGGTTGCGCATGCCCGAGAATGCGCCGCAACGTACCGCAAAGGTCTCCGTGGAGAGTTCCTTCAACGTCTGGTTGATGTTCGCGGTCGACTCCTGAAAAGGAGGCGGCGACCTGAGGTAGAATTCTTCAAATGTATAGAAATTGAAGACACTATGTCCTCGATGAGCAACACAGCCAATAACTTCATGTTGGGACGCACTTGGACACCACGCTCATGACATTCTGCCTAAGTGTTTCATTAAACGGGAAGCTCTTCTGGCAGACGATCACAAGAGCAGGATCTGTAAAGTTAAGACCGGCGATTGCGGTGCAAGGATCAGAGACGCCTTGATCGGGTGCCGCAAGAGTGAGTGAGGATGCAAGTAGCGCGCTAAATATTGCAAGCCCGAGCATTATGACCCGAGAATTGTGAGTTCAAGCTGTTCGGGACGCTCGGCAGTAAGAAGCAGGACACTTCACAGCTTAGTAGACCGACCGCCTGTATTTGTAGAGAGGCGCCTCCAGCATGATCCACTATCAAGTTTCTAGGCAGATCCGCGTGGTGCCAGCGGTTAGGTAGGACAATTCTCACATACTTGCACGAAGTTGTATAAGGCGCAGCCTCTTTCAGCGGGCCAATTGACTGCCAGTGCCAGCTGACGAAAGTGACAATGACAGAGGCGCGCCAGGGTAACAATAGCAGCCGGCATGTCGAAGATGGGATGCCGCGCCTGGCAGAGAATCAGATCATCAGCCCATGACCCGCAGTAAAGGCGCCGCGTAGCATTAGACGATGACTATCCCCTTCAAGACGCCTGTGAGTGGTATGTCTGTCATCCAGATAGACGCTTGTCGTCTCTCTAGGTGCAACTGGGATGCAGTTCTGTGTTCGGGTGATTTGTCCAGAGCAACTTCCGGATCCTAAGTCTACCAGTATTGACGCGTGTATGAGGGTTGAACAGGTGGGCCTTTGAAACGACAGCGCTCACATGACGGCGGGAGGAAACCTGTCGGGCGACGAGCACGTCGCATCACAGTGACGAGACGTGTGCGTGACGCTGCCGGGCCGCGCGACGCGACTGCGCATTACGTTCTGCCACCAATCCACCACCCTCGACCAAGTGCCGTTCTCACTCGGATGGCTTATGCCACTGCTGAGAGACAGCAACCCTCATTGGAGAGTCGCGTATCGGACAAATGTACGTTACGCGCTTGTGGTGACTTCGCGCGTGGAGCTGAAGACCTTGGGACTTAGTCTCCTGCAACGACGCCGACGTGACCTTTGAATCCGCAGACCGCATACTCTTCCAACTACATCGCGCGAACCTGTCTACACACTCCTCTGTCTTCCCAAATGGTCCCGAAATACGCAGTGACGGTGAGGTCGTCAAATTAGAGGAGAACTCGGAGGTCCTGGAGCTTCTCTTCCAACACGTCTACCCTGTAAATGTATCGGCAATGGACGAGACGCCATTCGATGTCTTGGAAAAAGTGGCAGAAGCGGCAGAGAAGTATCAGATTTCGGTGGCAATGGAAATTTGCCGGCTGCACATGAAGTCAGTTTCACTTTCAGTTTGCAGTAGACAGGAAGTCACCAATGTACTAACGAGCACCGCATCATCGCAGAAACCATGCCGCAAAGAATTCGCTTCGTGTCTTCAAGTATGCATGCAAGCATGGCTACAGCGCGCTAGCGGACCAGATTGCGCCCAAGCTGCTCGACACCGGTCCGAGCTCTATGTTAAGTGCCATCGGACCTGTACACTTCGCGCGATGGGTGAGTGCGACTACACCTGCACGTACATACACAGGTCTCAGAGTGCTGATGATACACACCAACTACCGTCCAGGTATTATATCGAGAATCCTGGATAAAGCTCTGCGACCATATGTACCCACCGACTCCGCACTTACCGCAAGGACATGAAGCCGGTTGCAATAAGCGTTGGGAGACCGCCAGGCCGAATTGGCCAATGAAACTCGACCCTTTGCACACGCCGGACGCATTCTTCCTGCCAATCCTAGGAATCACTGCTGACGTCTGTCCTGGTTGTTTGAGGTGGTGGGACGACAGGAATCTCAACTTCAATATAAAGCTGCACTTAATTCCGACATTCAGCCAGACAACGCTGCCTACATGAACCTATTGCCGCGCGTACTTGGTTCTGCGGGTTTTATCATCTATTGCCGGAGTGAATGTCGCTTCACTTGGTCAAACTGGTTCACGGCTTGCTTGCATAGCACGTCAGTCCGCACATCATATCTACGTTGCCTCCTCCATGACTCTCGACATAGAGATCGATGTATAGTCCAGCCGTGTACTCAAGTGCTTGTAGCAACGAAAGCCCCGATGCGCTTCCTGTCACGCGTACCATCGTCACGTACGGCTTCTATAGACGCTCGTACGAGCGCGTGTTCACCTCGCCTTGGAACGCCACCGCCAACCATCCCGAGGTCATATTCTGAAGATGTCCGAATCTGTCCACGATGGAGTCAGTATAGTTCAAGATACGCGAGTCTCAGAGAAATGTATGTTCCGATTCCCTCTTTCAGACTCGGACGCGACGCCACACCTGCATGGCGAGTCACTGACAACGAAATCAGTTTGTGCGTCCGATGCCGACTTGACCTTTGAGTCTTCCGACGGGGTGCAATTCAAAGTCCATCGAGCAAACCTCGCCACCCACTCTCATGTCTTCCCTGGCAATGAGATCACCAACGACGGCGAGTCCGTTCGTCTCGAGGAGACAGCGCAGGTGCTTGAACTTCTCCTGCTGCACATCTACCCCGACCCTGCGCCGGACTTGGACAAAGAAAGCTTTCCTACGATCTGCGCACTTGCAGAGGCGGCGGAGAAGTATCAGCTCGCATTGGCGATGGAGATCTGTCGGCTTCACTTGAAGTGCGTGATATTGCGGCTCGGTGCGGTGAAACGGACATTCACGTTTCATTTCCAGGAATCGTCATGAGGAGAACCCATCGGAGGTACTCAAGTACGCGTGCAAGCATGGCTATCGCTCTCTTGCGGATCTGTGCGCGAAGCACACGCTAGATCAGTCACCACAAGACATGCTTCTCCTTTTAGGCGCGCAAGATTTTGCTCAGTGGGTGCGTCCTTTCTTACGGCACTGCTGGTTGTCGTATACTGAAGAAGTTAAAAATGCAGTCAATCTACCGTGAACGCTGGGTGAAATTACGAGCTCTCTTTCATTGCCGCGTGATAGGCATCAGCATGAGCATCTTACCCTCACATGGATATCATAACAACCTATGCCAAGACCGCGTATACCGCTCGTACTCTATCCTCACTGACTATACTTCAGCCACATCCGGTTACAGCCACCCTTCCCTCTCGGACTTGTGCGATCTTAAAACTCTACTGGCTACCATTTGCGCAGGAGCTGAGCCGTGCGGCGGTTGTGCAAGCAGTTGGAGTTATCTGACGACAGAGCTTACTTCTGCTGTGAATGCAATCCCAGCGTTTACCGGGATTGCTAGCCTGCCAGGCTAGATGTCTCGCCGATGTACTACGACACATCGCACGATACCCGCTTCCTATGCATGTCCAGGTGTTTGACGATGTTGCTTTACGTACACGAAATAGGATCTGGCATTCAAGCGTAGAGGTGACTCAAACTCCCGACTAAACGTCCCGGGATCCTACTAGGAGAATTGAGTTGGATCCACAGGCGGGACTGCGCGTCGGGAGTGCTGGAGAGGCGAACGAGCCATCCCCACTCATCGAGAGGTGCCAAGAAGACTCCTCGACAACCATCGCAAGAGAAGGTTTGTTGCCGTTGTAGAATAGTCATATGTTGGGAGTGTGGGGAGACTTCGTAGTTCAAAGACATGTAGATCATCATCCTAATCGTTGTTATTCAGTTATGTGCATCCAGGCGAAACTGGCTAATACATTTCTAAGCTCATCATGACCCAGCAGACATAATAGAATAGGGTTCTCGCCACGGTGGTATCTTTCATTGACAGCAAGTCCACTCGCGCTCCCACTCGCTGATAGGCTGACCAGCTATGAAGGAGGAACGAAGAAAAAGAAATGGGATTGGCATTCAACTGCTGTAGTATACATATGAGAAGACATCGGTAGAGGGCATGCAAGAGTCAAGGACAGGTCGGGCGTGAGCATACCTCATCTTAGTGGATGGGTGATGCTGGCGAGCGCGTTAATAAACCTGACGCCTTCGCCTGTCATCATCGAGATCCTCATCTTTGTATGTGTAGAGATATTAGCAGACGTAGGATAGAAGGGCTCCAATATAGGAAACTCAGATTCAGCCGGTGGGGGCGAGTCAAGAAAGGCAGACGCAAGCCCTTGCCAAGGGCCCCGAGAGCGTGGGACCGGGAACTCGCCTGCCTGACGACATGTGTCAGGCGAATCGATCAGCGCGCGAGCGAAACGAATTCGTGCATCGACGGCGAGGAAGATATCCAGGCAAGTCCCATCCGTTCCTCCTTGCGCGGGTTCACAGATGCGGCGTCCTGACCCAGCGCTCCGTACCAGGTCTCGCACCCAAATTTCACCGCGCGAAGCTGAGAGATGGCCGCGAGTAAAGGACTGATGGAAGGGTGGTCGGATAGGCGGGTGTCGGCGCCGGAAGAGCGGTGAGGGGTCGCGGGCATGTCCGGGAGGGGTATTATCGAGGATGTCGGCGGTCGTTGTGGACGTTGAGCATGATTATGAGAGGGGTCGAATGTACGATATGTGAGGATGAGGTGAGGATACGGGTAGACGTAGATGGGGAGAATATTGCCGGGGGGATGATGAGAGTTGATTCGAGCGAGGCGGTGGCCGTGCCGCCTTTGGCCGCATGAGTGGCCTCCCACGGCCGTCGTGACCACGTCGACGACGCGCGCTCGGCGTTTGACCTGTCTGCTGCCATCGTCGCGCTCGCCCCTCTGAGGACCACAATGTCTGGCAAGGATCCTCCGCGCGGGCCGCGCGCTCTCCGCGAGTCGATCGAAGCTCATTCTGCCTTTGCCTCCTCGTCGTCATCGTCAACCGTGAACAACAATAGCGTGAACCACCCTACCAACCCCAGGCTGGGCGCGACGCCGCCGACGGGTCCTAGGTCGTTTCAGAACAATGCTGGGCCGTCGCGCGCTGCGAATCTATTGAGCGGCAAGGGGCCGTTGCCTGCTGGCCCAGCGGCGACGCGGCAGAAGATGGTCCAGATAAAGTGGGCTCCGGTATGCTGCTCTCTCTTCTATTATATTATCCTCTTTCTTACAATGAATATACATGAAAGAAATCAAACGGCAATATACCGACTGGTCCACGCGCAGACCGCGCGCCTCAACCGCCGTCGGCACCGCCGCCCCCGCCCCCGCCGCCTTCGGAACCGCCGCCTCCACCACCTCCCGCCGGCGCGCCTCCACCACCGCCATCGGGTCACGCACCACCACCACCGCCGTCTTGGGACCCGCCGCCGCCGCCTATTTGGGAAGCGCCGCTGCCTCCCGGTCACGCGCCTCCACCTCCACCGCCGCCGCCACCCTCAGAAGCGCCGCCGCCGCCACCACCGCAACCCTCAACACCGGCCCCGCCGTCACTACCAAGACCGCCAAGTGACCCGCCGCCGCCTCCGCCCGCATCTTTACCACCTCAGAGTGCCGATGGCCCGCGTGTTCGAATATCTTTCGGCGCCAAGTCGGTAGCGCCCACAGTCTCGGCATTTACCGATGCCAGTCCGCCGCCTCCACCGCCGCCAAGGGGTGCGCCGCCGCCGGCACCGAGCATGCCGCCTCCACCTTCAGGCGCGCCACCGCCTCTGCCCAAATTCAACATTGATATGCCTCGTCCGCCGCCACCCGATTCGCGAACACCGCGACCGCCGCCCTCGGCACCGAAGGTGTACCGCGCCCGTGCGCCTGCACCGAAACCTCAGCGAAGTCCTTCACCACCACCGCCTCCACCACAGGAGCCGTTTGAACCACCGCCGCCTTCTCCGCCCAGGGAAGATACGCCGCCTTTGATCGTGACAATGCTTGAGAGTTCTCCGCCTCCGCCCCCACCACGTTCACCTTCGCCCGTTCGGTATTCTCTGCCACCTCCACCACCGTGGCCGCCACGCGACGAGTACGCGTCCGTGCGTGACTTTAAAGTCATATTCGACCCATCCATCGACCGCGACTCTGCTTCTATTCGCAAATATTCCGCTCTCATTGAGACTGTGCGAGAGCAGGGTTCTGGGAGTGTGAATGAGCCGCGGATTAAAGGAAAGGGGAAAGGCAAAGAGTGTTTGCTGAGATATCAGGGTGAAGTTGTGGATGGGGAAGACGTGCCCGTTGTTAGGGATCCGAGGAAGGTCGACGGTTTTAAACGCGTGCAAGGGCATCGTGTTGCTCGCAATGAGCTTTACGCGGTACAGTACGAGGTGCGCATCGTTTTATTTCATACGTGAGCAACTACTGATTGAAACATGTTGCGAATGAAACAGTGGGACGAAAACTCGACTGGACCCGCGCCACCTCAGACGATCCTCGTTACGCGTCTAAACCCGCTCGCGCCTCGAGAACATGTCAAGCGCCATTTCTCGCGGCACGGTACCGTCATCGCGCACGAGCCTCAAATCGATAAGATGACCGGCGCCGCTTTGGGTATCCACGTTCTAAAGTTCTCGCTGAGTGCCGAAGCGCGTGCTGCTGCGGCTGCAGAGGACGGCAAGACGATGAGTCTTGTGGGCGTGATGGGTGTCAAGAGCGGAGGGGAGGAGCCGATGCGTGTTGTTCTGGATGGAGAGGGCAAGGCGCTCAAGGCTGTCTTGAGGGAGATTGACGAGAGGAAGCGTGAGAAGGCGGGACAGAAGAGAAGAAGGGAGAATGCGCCGTCTGCGACGCCTGCGCCTGGGTCATCGCACAGACATGTTGGTACACCAGGATCGGCGGGAACGCCCGGCGCACATACGCCCATTCCGCCTTCGACGTCGATGCATTCGTCTTCGTCCTGGCGGGGAGGAGGCGCCAATGCCGTGCCGGTCAACTCGACTCGTCCATCAAATGCAGCTGCCGGTCCTTCATCGTTGACACCACACTCGTACGGGCACGGACACCACGCGCCCTCGCCAATGCATCAATCTCACGGGTCATCTTCGAGTACGCTCAACCATGCGCCCCCGGCAAATCTGATCCCAGGTCTTCCAGCCAAACCGGCCATAGCACCTGCAATCGCAATCGACAGAGAAGCGCGCGGTCGCCCAATGGGTGGCACTGCACAGCGCAAGCCACCCGCGAGCATGCTCAAGGCCCGACACCACGGCTCAGGGGAGCTTCTCTTGGCTGAGCCAGCCGTAGATCGCGATAGGGAAAGGGATCGTGACAGGGATAGGGGTAGGAGCAGGAGTAGAGATCGAGATCGGGAACGAGAACGAGACTGGGATCGGGACCGGGACTGGGATCCTTCGAAAGGTGACAGCTACGTTCCTTCGCGCGACGGGAAGAGTTCGAAGAGCAGTGGGCTTTCGTCGTTCCGTGCGCGAGACCGTGATCGCGATGGCCGTGAACGTGGGCGGGGGAGGGATAGTGGATGGGATGTCAGGCGGGATTCGGACAGGAGGGAGCTTGCGAGAGATAGGAGAGAACGTGATGCGCATGTCGACGGTGGAAGCCCGATGCAGATCTCGAGGTCACCCAGTCCGGTCGTGCCTCGTGCGCACAGGACTAAGCGGAGAGAGGAGGTCGCGGAGAAGCTTGCTGCCAATGGGATGGATCATCTCAAGGTTGAGGGATTGAGGTTAGGCAGGGAGGAGGGAGAGAAGGCCGTGAGGGAAGTGTTGGGCGAGTTTAATATCGACCAGGTGCGTTTTCTTTCTTTGTTCGCTTTGGCGTTGCTGTTACCCGATTGGGAATAAGCTTGCTGATGGGGTTCGTTTCCTTTGTGGGCGTTTGTAGGTCCTGCACGATGACCGGGGCTTCTATGTGGCTTTCACTGCGCCAGGCTCTGCGCGTCGTGCGCACGTCTTCCTTGGTGCTGGACATACGATCGCGAATTATTCGGTCACCGCTTCCGTGCATACTGCGCCACAGCCGAAGTCGTCGACATCTGCCGCTGTCGCGACGGGTAAATATCTCCCAAGTGCCACCGGTTTACCGATGTACGTCAGTCCGAGCGCAGTGGACGAGGACGAGCTGTTGGCTGCCGCCGGGAAGATCTTGGCGAAAGAGCTGAGGCAGACGTTGGAGAAGGATGTGCTGGAGCGGGTCGTGGGGAAGAGGGTGCATACGCTCGTTGCGGCGCACCATAAGCCTGCACCAGCGCCAACGCAGAAGATCGTTCAGAACGCGCCGGGAGCTGGTCGTGATTTGAAGGGGTTAAGCTTCAAGAAAGGGAAGAGGGCGAGGGAGGACAGTGCGAAGAGGGAGGCTGAGGCCAAGAGGGATCAGAATGTGGCTGAGGAGACGGAAGCTGAGGTGAAGAGGCCGAAGAAGAAGCGGAGGAAGGTTGTCGAGATTGAGAGCGAGGACGAGACACCTGTGTCTGCGCCATCGCCCGTCGTCGTTGCACCGTCGCCTATGCCCACACCGATCCCAGTTGCTGTGGAGGCGCCTTCCGCTACGCCCGAACCCTTTCATGCAGCCTCGAAGCGTGCTTCCCCGCTTGAGGACGACGTCATGGACGATCGCGAGCCCAAGCGCGTGCGTCTCGCGGAAGACGACGAGGGCGAAAGCGAAGTGGAGCGCGACGAGCCTGCACCGTTACCTTCTGCCCTCACACTTGTTGCGAAGAAGGGCAAGGACAAGAAAGGCGGGAAGGAGCGCGACCGGAAGAAGAAGAAGGACAAGAAGGACGACGTTCTTGCTGTCATTCCTGCTCCTACGGACGAGCTCGATCTGGCGCCGCCACCTGTTGTCCAGGTCGATATCCCGTCTCCTTCGCCTATCGTCACACCTGCACGCGAGCCCTCGCCTTCACCTCTGCCTATACCTGCACCCGAACCTGAGGAGGTTGCATTACCGCCGAAGCCCCGACCCAAACCTCGGCCTAAGCCTCGTGTTCAGCCTGCACAACCTCCACCACCTGCAGACCCGTACGCAGCTGGCGTGTGTGTTGACGACGAGGACGCATTCTACGCGCGTCTTGCGCTCGCGGAGAACTTCGGGCAGAACGTTACCCAGCTGTTACAGCCTGGCGAACCCGATACGCCTCCCGAGGAGGACATTGGTCCGAAGCCTGCGCGCGTGCATGCTACCGGCTCTGCGCGGACAGAGGGGTACTATAAGATCGCGCATGCGGACAAGAGCGCGTATGTCGCACAATACGCCGCCGCGCGAGCCGCCAATACCTCGACTACTACGACTACTGTCACAGCGAGCAAGTCAGCGGCGCCGTCTGGCATGGTCAGCTCCCGTAGTAACCGCGCGAACGCTCGTCGGCAGGCACAAGGTCTCGAAGAGCTCAACGCCGTGCAACGCGCTATGGCACTGTCCAAAGGCGAACTGGCCGAGAACTCCCTGGCGCTCAAGTTCAACCAGCTGCAAAGCCGGAAAAAGCACCTTCGTTTCGCGCGGAGTCCCATTCACGATTGGGGTCTGTACGCTATGGAGCGTATTTCGCGGGGCGAGCTTGTCATTGAGTATGTGGGCGAGGTCATTCGGGCACAGGTCGCGGATAAGCGCGAGAAGGCGTATGAGAGGCAGGGAATTGGAAGTAGTTATTTGTTCAGGATCGATGAGGAGATGGTCGTGGATGCTACGAAGAAGGGTAATCTCGGGTACGTGTTTTACTGACTTCTGGTAGGGAACGGTATACTGACGATGTGTATGAAGGCGGTTGATCAACCACTCGTGCGATCCCAACTGTACGGCGAAGATCATCACTATTCAGGGTGAGAAGAAGATCGTCATCTACGCCAAACAGGATATCGAGCTCGGCGACGAGATCACCTACGGTGCGTTTCTTATGCTGGTTCACCTGCCAATGATACTAAATATCGCGTGCAGACTATCATTTCCCCATCGAGCAGGACAAGATCCCCTGCCTCTGCGGCTCGGCCAAGTGCCGCGGCTACCTCAACTAGCCCCATTCTTCTTGATTGCCTCTTGCTTCAACGCACATTGCTTCTGGACGTACCTGTGTTATTTCCTGCCTCTTTCTCTTCTCGTTGCCTTTGCTCGTACCGTTACAGTTGTCTTTACTCGTAGTTCTGTGTCTGGTATCTTTGTCTTTACCGTTTAGTTACCTTTCTTCTTGATGCATTGAAATTGGATGTTTACGTGTTTAGTGTCTGCAGTGCATATACCTTTCATATCCCAATGCAGAACTCTGCTGTCGATACTCCGAAGAACGCGTAGGATATATGTACGCGTTTGCCAGACATGCAATTGCGCCTTTCACCTGCCACGTGGATGTGGCATGCATGCGTTCGAGTTTGAACTTACGCGTACGGCGAGGTTGACAGTGAGTCAGATTGATACCCTCGCTTGCCTTGTACCATCATGGAGGAGACTTCGAACCGGGACTCCGAGTGAGTCCTCATACATGGACGAGGGCTGAGCCGAGAACTGATACATATGTGCTTAGCCATGGCGAGGCCTGGAAGGCGTTTATCCGTTCTCGCTTCGACACTAGCAACGCCCATGGCGGCGGCAGAGCAACACGCGTAGCAGCGCTCGACCGCGAATTGGCTACCGTTGAGAAAGAGATGGCGATCTATCTGGCTCTTGCTAAGAAACATCGCAACGCGGGCGTGATGAGCTGCAGTCTGCCCGCTGAGGTTCTGACGACCGTTTTCTTGTTTGCATCGAGGCTTTCTGATTGGCAGCCGACCAAGCTGGGGGGGAAGATCGACTCTGGATGGACGAATCTTGTGCATGTATGCTCTCTCTGGCGCCAGGTTCGTAAGGCAGTTGGTCTCGTTATCTTCTCTTGGCCGTTGACACCCGTGCGTAGGTCTCCCTCAACGCAGCGATCTTGTGGAGCGAAATCCCCTGCTTTGGTCTATCCCGGAAGATAGCGCTCCCGTATCTGCTGAGGTCGAAAGGCTTGCCCTTAGCTCTCACCTTTAATGCTCTCTCCCTTTCAGATTACCCTTCCGGCGCTGAGGAAAAGGACATCGCACAAGATTTGTCAACCTGGCTTTGCCTTCCTATCTGCCGCCGGGTACGGCGTTTATCTGTACAAGAACGCGGAGGTCGCTACGAGAAAAGATCTTGGTCTAGTCTTCTCGAACAGTCCATGCCTCACATAGAGGAGATTTCCTTCGAGCTCGTGTACTCCTACTCGTCATGGCAGCCTGTCATTCTTACGCCGAAATCTCTCGCATCGTCCCGCCCGTCCAAGCTTCATGAGCTACGTCTCAAGAACATCTTCATCTGCGCAACCTCCCCCATTTGGCTTGCGAATCTCACAACCCTGTCTCTGATCTTCTGCAGTACGCCGAACGCTTCGGCACTCCCATCGATCGCCCGATTCCGCGAAATGTTGTCACGGTTCACTGCGCTCTCCGTCCTCGTTCTCGAGAATATGTTCCCCGGCATCGATGACTCTGGCGAGCAAGACCAGGACGCTTTGGAGCTGCCCGACTCCTTGGCTACGGTCGAATTCGTCGCCGACTCTCAATCCTCGAAAGCATGCCTCACGCTCTTGCTTGGTCTCAAGATACCTGCGCACGCGGCCTGCTTTATCAACGTCGATGGCAAGAATGTCGAGCAATCCATCCTTCTGCGAGTCGTCACACATCTTCAGCCAAAGGATTGGCCGGTTCGATCCATATATCTCAGCACATACAGCTTGAGGGTCAAACACGATAGTGAATGGTTCACTCCTTACGCCATCGTGGAGAAGCGGGGGGAGATCGACGAGAGCACGCGTTACTTCTCTTATGGAGCGCACACCGATCAGTCGAATCCTGCCCGCGTTCGAGCACTAACACCCCTCATGAACTGGAGCAACGCAGATTCTCTGGCCCTTACGTCAGGAGTCATTTCTGCCTTCACGTCTGTTCCCGACTGTCTTGCTCTACTCTCCTCGGCTACGCTCGTCACCACGTTCTCCCTCAGCTATAACTCAGCCGCTTTTCATATTCTTTGTGCGCTCGCCGACTCTCTCGACGAAAGACTGCGAACCCCTGCCCTGCTGCCTAAACTCTGGGGTCTGGCACTGTATCGCGATCCCTCTTATGATCTCGCCGACAACACACGCTTACACTTGGCCCTGATGGAGCTTCTACAGTCCAGAAAACTCTCCCAGGTGCCCATACTAAAGCTGTTTATCGTCGGCGATCTGATCACAGAAGAAGAAGAGGCGCGTATTCGCGAGCTAGTCACAGTGGAACGCATGGGCTACAAATAATCAGTGTATAGAGTACGACCCATTTATAGATTCGCAGAGTTCCGATGATGGTTAGATGTCCAATTTATACCCTTCTTGTCTTTCTATTTGATATGATGTGGACTTTCTGATTTTGGAATTTGGTGAACTGCCTCAACATGGCATGTTTATCTGTTTATTTGTATATATGTGAGGCTCATGATGATTATACGCACACGATCTTCTAAAAGGTCTTTGCTCCTGCCAGGCATCATCTCAAGCGCGTCAATCCAAAACCCATGTGATCGTGTTCCGTTCTCGCGTTCTCGCAAATGCGAATGCGAAGCTTCCCAACATTCATCATCCCGATCCTTGTGTATGGCAATGATGCTTCGAAGGACGTGTAGGAAATGAAATGATGCTTCTCTCGCTGCATCATCTTTGGCGAAGGAGACTATACGCGTTGCAACTGCGCCTTTCGTCCTCTTTGAAGCTTGCAGCGCCCTTCATCACCTGATAATCTGGAAGCGTCTGATTGCTAGGCTGGGTGTGACGCGCGTGCATCAGCAAGTCAAGTCAAGTCCCTCATTTGTCTTGTACCATCATGGAGGATACTTCGAACCGGGATTCTGAGTGAGTACTTATACATAGACGAGAGCTGAGACAAGAGCTGATATAAGCCATAGCGAGGCCTGGAAGGCGTTTATTCGTTCTCGCTTCGACACAAGCAACGCCCATGGCGGTGGCAGAGCAGCGCGCGTGGCAGCGCTCGACAGCGAGTTGGCCACCGTTGAGAAGGAGATGGCGAGCTACCTAGCTCTTGCTAAGAAACATCGCAATGCGGGCGCGCTAGGCTGCATTCTGCCCGCCGAGGTTCTGACGACCGTGTTCTTGTTTGCATCGATGCTTCCTGATTGGAAACCGACCAAGCTGGACGGGACGATCGACGCTGGATGGACGAATGTCGCTCATGTATGCTCTCTCTGGCGCAAGGTCCGTAAGGCAGTTGATCCCACTAGGTTCCCTTGATCGTTAATATCCCGTGCTCAGGTCGCCCTCAACGCGGCTGTGTTGTGGCGCGAAATCCCCTGCTTCGGCCTGGCTCCCAAAGCTGCGCTGCCGTATCTTCTGCGGTCGAAGGGCTTGTCCTTGACCCTTACGTTCATCGCGCCACCCCTCCCCGAATTTCCTCTCAGTAGCCAAGAAAAGGTTGTCGCACACGATATGTCGACCTGGCTTTGCCCTCCCATCTCCCGCCGGGTGCGGCGCCTATCCGTACAGGAACGCGGTTACCACTTCAACAAACGATCCTGGTCTAGTATGCTAGAACAGACAATGCCTAACCTGGAGGAAGTTTGCCTTGACCTCATGTACCCGCCCAGGTTGCCATCGCCCTTAGAGCCTATAATTCTCTCTAACAAAGCTCTCGCGTCGTCCCGCCCAGCCAAACTTCACGATTTACGGCTCAAGAACATCTCTTTCTGTATAACTTCCCCCATCTGGCTTGCGAATCTGAAAACCCTTTCGTTGGCCTTCTCCAGTACGCCCAACACTTCAACACTCCCGTCGGTCGCTCAATTCCGCGAGTTGTTGTCACGGTTCACGGGCCTCAACATGCTTGTTCTCGAGAACATGTTCCCGAACATCGATGGTGGCGACCAGGGCCTGGACGCTCTAGAGCTGCCAGCGTCTTTAAC
Source organism: Peniophora sp. CONT (assembly GCA_001632445.1). Classification (NCBI taxonomy): domain Eukaryota; kingdom Fungi; phylum Basidiomycota; class Agaricomycetes; order Russulales; family Peniophoraceae; genus Peniophora; species Peniophora sp. CONT. The sequence goes on along the minus strand of KV424684.1, from coordinate 29,185 downwards.
CACTGTCAAGTTCGTGGCTGATTCTCAATCCTCGAGTCTATGCCTCGCATTCGTCCTTGGCGTCGAACTACCTGCACACGCGGCCTGCTATATCAGCATCGATGGCAAGAACGTCGAGCAATCCGCTCTTCTGCGCGCCGTCACACATCTTCAACCAAAGGATCGGCCGGTTCAATCCACATATCTCGGCGCACATTGCGTGAGGATCAAACACGACAGTGAATGGTTCTCCGCTTACGAGATTGTACAAAAGCGGGAGGAAAAAAACGAGGGCACACGTTACTTCTCGTATGGGGCATACACCGATCAGTCAAATCCTGCCCGCGTTCGAGCACTAGCACCCCTCATGAACTGGAGCAACACAGACAGTCTGGCCCTGACGTCAAAGGTCACTTCTGCCTTCACGTCTGTTGCCGACTGGCATACCCTACTCTCCTCGGCTACGGCCGTCACCAAGTTCTCCCTCAGCTACAACTCGGCCGCCTTCCATATCCTTTGTGCGCTCGCCGACACCGATGAAGAGGGACGACACCCCGTCCTGCTCCCCAAACTCTGGGGTCTGGCACTGTATCGTGATCCCTCCTGCGATCCTGCCGACCATACATGCCTTCACCTGGCCCTGACGGAGCTTTTACAGTCCAGAAAGCTCTGCCAGAAGCCCATAGATACACTGTATATTATGGGTGACCATATCACGGAAGAAGAAGAAGCACGTCTCCGCGAACTGGTCACAGTGAAACGCATGGGGACCAAATGATTGGCGTATAGAGTGCAGCCCTTTCGGGTTCGCTGTCCTTCGACGATGGTCAGATGTCTAATGTATACCCTTCTTGTATTTCTGTCTTCTGCGAACAAGGCCTGAATCTGTATCGAGTGTACAATACTAGTAAATTAACATCTACTGCTGAAGCGCGTTTGGACCGTGGATGCGTGAATGAAGAGATATTAAATTAGAGGTTGAAATACGCATAATGTCTACCGTATACGCGATTATATGCACGACCTTTCATAGGATATTTCTCCGCGGCAAGCAAAGAAGCGTCATTTCAAGCGCGTACCAAAACCCACGTGATCGTGTTCAACCTCGGACAGGTTCTCCGAGTCGCGTTCTCCGAGTCGCGTTCTCGCAAATGCGAAGCTTCCAACGCGTCCATCATCTCGATTCTCTTCCTGCTCTTTGTGTATGGCAATGACCCAGATTTCTTGCGTTAATACCAAGTGGTTGTCATCTTGCTCATCGCACTGCATCATTGCGTAAACACTGCACCAATCATATACGAGGAACCTCGATGCATATCTACCCCGGCCCGACGCTCGAAGCTTTCGGATACCTCGTGCTCGTATATCATACACGCTGTCCACATGTACTTCTCATGGATTGGCCTGTACCTCAACGTCGGTATATCCGTACTGCAGCCACTCGTGCCGCGCTCAACATCATAGGGCGTCTGTTAGCCGCGTAGTAACGCCGAAGAAAGATGGATTTGTGACCGAGAGGTTGCCGAGTAGGCCATATACGCCCACACAAGTATCGTAGCACGCGGAGGCAGGGTCTTCCGCTACGGAGGTTGAGCATTGTAGGCTTTGGGGAAAATCCGCAAGCAATGGTGTTTACCTCGAGCCATCCTTGGGAGGATGTCGCCGTCGCAGCGGGCGGCGCCGAAGTTTGATGATTTGATGCTCCGGATACAGGACCTCCCAAGCGACACCACACATCGCAGCTGTGCCGGCTGCTATGGACGTCCCTTATCCCGCGCGTTTTCCATCAGCTCGTCGTCGGTCGGCATGCTGAAAGCGGTCGCGCCTTATCTAACTTCATGCAAATACGTACCTATCTTCCCTCCCGACCGCTCGTACCATGCGGATCTGCTCAGAAGCTCAACAGAAGATCATACAGGAGCCGCCCTGTCTACAAATATGAGCAACCGGTCGCTTCGTCTTGACGTGCCCCCGCTTCTCAGTGCAGAGCGTCCAGTTTGGCTCGCGCTAACGGTTGGGAAGTACGGCGCTCGGTTTCAGGATGCTCGGACTCGCGATCTTCGGCGCGTTACTCGCTCCTACGCTCACTCTTGCGGTACCTGGTCAAACTGCCTCGGATCCTTGCGCTACAATCGCCGGTCAGACTTTCGCAGACCCCGCTCTTGTGATCGCCTGTCAGAAGAGCTTCGCGTTCAACGAGACTTTGAGGCGCAATGTCATGACCGTGGTGTCCGAGTGCGTGCGCTACCCACAGCATTTCCTTCAGCGCTAACTGATGACATAGTGTCTTCAACTTCTATACATTTGAGGAATTCTACCTCAAGTCGCCGCCTCCCTTCCAAGAGTCGACCTCGAACATCAATCAGACTTTGAAGCAGCTCTCCACGGAGAGATTTGCGGTACGTCGCAGCACATTCTCGCTTCCAATACCTGTGGCTGACACAATTACATGAAGACGGACTACGATTTCAACCTCGCCCTGTACAACTTCACGACGCAGGTACGACACTCCCTCGTTTTATGACCGAACATTACATCTGACGCCCATGTCAGTTGAATGATGGCCACACGCGCTGGTTCCCATCGTGCTACAACGCCTACCAGAACTTGCTTCCAGCACCTGTTGTCATCCTGGAGGATAATGGCGTGCAGGGTGTGTTCATCATTCCCGATCTGGTCGACTTCTTGCCTCTTGTTGGCGACGCGTACATCAGCTTCCTCGAGGCCAAGGGCTTCGACTGGAAACGTCTGGCCGGCGCAAAGGTCTCGAAGATAGGCGGTATGGACGCGTTCGACTATATCGACCATATCGCGACCACTATCTCTGGTAACTATCTCGACCACGGCATTCGCGTGAACAGCGTGATCAGCAGCTACCGCATCACCAGTAACGCATACTCGCAGCGCTTCGGAGATCTTGCTGGGCCCTCAATTGTAACGCAGACGAGCTTGAGGATGACTCTCACAACGGTAAACTCCACCAAATCGGAGACGGTCGACATCCCCTTTGTCGCATCCTTCGCTGGCGTGGCCTTCACGGACAAGGCTTCATAGTGCGTATGAGCTTGCACGACCAACAGCCCTCAAAGCTGATCCTCCTGTAGCTGGGCGAACAACTGTGCCGCAAACAGCGCGACCAACGGCGTGGACCTGCGTTCTCAGGGCACGGTGAATGGGCCTATTCAATCCGAGCCGAGTCCAAGACGCGTCCGCGCTTCGTCTTTCGACCTGTCCGCTAAGAAGGACGTCGCACTCCCCGGGCCGTTTGTTCCCGTTCTTCCTACTACAGGCGGCTCTGAGGGTGTGATCAAGAGCTACGTTCTCCCCGGCAACAAGACAGGTGTCATGTTCGTGGGATCTTTCGGGCCCGACGACTTCGACGGCTTCCAAACCGACGTGAAGAGTGCCATCGATGACATTCTCGCAAGCGGCGCAGATCAACTTATCATCGACCTGTCCAACAACGGTGGAGGCTTCGTCTGTCTTGGCCTGTTCCTTCACAACTACCTCGCTGGCGCCAACATTGGGAACCCTGGGTTCCAGAGCACCAACCGTGCCAACGCGCTTGCTCAGAGGATATTAGGGAACGATATCAAGCTCAATACCACCGGCAACCTGTCGTTCTACACAGCGGACAACTGTAAGTGCATGTATGCTGCCCTGTCTCTCAGATCTCTCATCGCATTGAACAGGGGCGTTCCTGCAAAACAATACTCAGGAGCCTGCATCGAACAACTACATGAAGCCTCCTGTCACGATCACCGTGAACGGCGCGAAGGAGGTCAACAGCGAGCGCTTCTTCGATATTTGCACGCCCTACGTTGTCGATGTCCCGGAGAACCCGCCTTTTGATTTGAAGAAGGTTGCCATAGGTGTGCATCGCTACTCGACGCTCTCCCCAATTGCACCTCTGACAGGTTCACAGTGGGTAACGCGAACTGCGCTTCAACCTGCGCTCTCTTCTCGTCCTTGATGTTCGAGAAGCACGACACCAAGTTTGCAATCTTTGGTGGCAAGCCCGGAGAGAGTATCCAAATCAAGGGCATGGCCGGGAACCAGGTTCTCGAGTGGGCTGACCTCGACACTGAGATCAAGACCGCTGAGCTCGGCAACGACCCGCTTGTCCCTCCGGACTTGCTTGTTGACGGTAACATGCGTGTCAACTGGCGTACTGCTTGGGCCTGGTCTGACCTTTCTAAGCCTATTGGTGAGTAATTTGGCTCCTTTGATCCGTCCACTCAGGCTGAAATGCATTCTGTACCAGCGTACGTCGATGAGCCTGCGCAACTCAGGTTCGCGTACACGAAGGATACTTGGAACAACCCACAGAACCTCTGGACGTTCGCGTAAGTGTTCATTCGCGGAAGTTTGACACCTCGATTGAGCTGACATATCATGCAGGGAGTCTCAGTTTTTCCCATGAATTCGGACCGCGTACGGCTGAATGTGGATCCGACTCGGCGGGTCTTATTCTAGTACTAAAGAGTACTATTGGTTTCGAAGCGCTGTTTTCGTGTAATACATCTGTCCGGGTCTTTATTACATATCTACTTACAGGGCTCGTATGTTTAAGCATATCCACACGCATTCAGTACTCTCATTACCGCCAAGCACGTACACTGAGAAACGCACTGTTCTCGAAACCCATGTGATCGTGTTTCGCCTCATGACGTCTCGCGACGCGCTTCGGACGAAAGCTTACCGAGCCCCGATTCCCCGCACTCACCGTTGTTCACCGTTAGCCGGTACATAACCGCTGGGAGTAACCGAGCTGAATCGTCCGACTAGTACCGGCTTAAGACCATCATGTCCCTACTTCTGCTGCGCTCTCTCCCCCAGTCTACTCGCGCTACTTCACGCCTATTTCTACGACCCATGTCTTCCGCAAGCAAGAACTACGAGTACATCCTGACCAGCACGCCTGCGCCGGGCGTGGGTCAGGTCACTTTGAACCGACCCAAGGCTCTGAACGCGCTCTGCTCGCCCTTGATCGTGGAACTGAATGAGGCGCTCTTGAGCTTTGACGCCGACAATGACATTGGCGCCATTGTGCTCACTGGCAGCGAGCGCGCGTTCGCAGGTAAGTGCCATGTGATTCTTGTGTGCAGTGCACCGAATACGCGCACTAGCTGGGGCGGATATCAAGGAGATGAAGGACAAGACCTGTGAGTACTCGATATGTCACTCCTTCTATACGTGTTGCTCAACTCGATCAGTCGTTGACGCGTACAAGAACCGCTTCCTCGAGAACTGGGGAACACTCACATCACTCCGTAAACCTATCATTGCTGCAGTCAGCGGTTATGCAGTACGTGCCACAGCACATAGGCTGAGAGTGTCTCTGACTGACTATCTCATAACTGTAGCTTGGTGGAGGCTGCGAGATTGCCCTTGCGACGGACATCATCCTCGCCTCACCGACAGCGAAGTTCGGTCAACCCGAGATCACCATTGGCACAATTCCAGGTGGCGGAGGCTCCCAGCGACTGTTGAAGGCCATCGGAAAGTCGCGGACTATGGAGCTCGTGCTGACTGGACGCCAATTCACTGCACAGGAGGCGGAGCGATGGGGTGTCGTTTCTCGCGTTGTCGGCGAGGGTGAGGGTGAGGTGGTGAAGGAGGCTGTCGCAATGGCGCAGACCATCGCGGAGAAGAGCCAGATTGCTGTTCAAGCCGCGAAGGAAGCTGTGAATGCTGGTACGTTTGGTACTCTTTCGCCAACTGTATAACGCTCAATCCGTTGTAGCTCTCGAGCAAGGTCTCACAGAAGGCTTGAAGACCGAGCGTCGCTTGTTCCACATGACATTCGCCACCCATGATCAGAAAGAAGGTAACGTCGTGTGTGTTATGTATTATTCATATACTCAATACTTTTAGGCATGGGCGCGTTCGCGGAGAAGCGCAAGCCGAACTTCAGCCATATGTGATCTCCCGGATTTCGAGTACTCTGCGGATTTAAAAATGTATCACGATTTCATCGATGCAATGGAACAGCACTGTTGTTTCAATCATAGTCCCACGATTGATCAATTTCGCAGACAGACTGATATGCGCAAGCTACTACAGGATACTACAATGAAAGCCACGAGATTCGTTTCGGTATCTGGAAGAACTCCACGCAGGCCAGCGCTCCTGCCCTAGCCCAGACATCCAATCCTGACAGACCCTCTGCGACGTAAATGCTTTGCACGGCGGCGCCCTTGTCTCTCCGGAGTTGTAGGAACTCCACTAGAGATACACCCAGTGTAGTCCGTTTATCCGCAAACTCCGCAGAATCTTGCTTCTCGCGATGCTTGTCGGCTGGATCCTTATGTAATGCCATTCTCGTCAGGCGAGGGAACAATGTGAAAGATGTGGCGTCCTCAGAAGCGCCGTGGACCTCGCACAACGCATCAAGGAGAGATAGAGCGTCGGAATAAGGAATTACGATGCTGTGAACGTCCTTGGCCACGGAGAATGCTGTGATCCAGGCATCTGGTGTGCGAGAGAAGAACTCTAACGCGTCTGGAGTGATGGTCAAGACTTGCAAGGTTGTAAGGCGTAGAAGGGGGATATGTGCAAGTATGGAGGCTGAGTCGTGCCCGTGGAAACGGGTCCATAATCCTCTGCTGCCCGTAGTCAAGCGCGCCCCTTGAAAGGAGTCGAAAGACTCAGGTATCGATGACTTCAAGATAGTCTCCAGGGGTCGGGGAGTATACATCATGCAAATCGCGAGACGACTCAGATTCAACTCAAATGGAGTAGACTCCGTTCCTCCAAATATGGTGCTAACGAGCGCCGGTAGACGATTGTCGACGTCGACTGACTCGCCAACCTCGATGTATAGGTGGGCTCGGGTATGCGCCGGGAAGTGAACGTCTGTAAAGAACGCGATGCCAGAGTTCACCAGAGGGTCAATGCCGGCATTTACATTTAGCCATGTCAGGCTATCGGGGAGCGAAAGGGTATACTCAATGGGCATAACGTCCGCCGATCGAGGTAAGACGTTGTTGAGTGTAAGTCTCTCCAGAGATTTCATTGTGGATAATGTGGCGTAGAACTGCTCGGAAGAGGGAAGGCATGCCATGATATACGCTTCATCGATTTCGGTATTGTCGATCGTCAAACTTAGGTTGACGATATTGGCGGACAAGAGAGCAGAGTCCCAGGCAAAGCCGCTGTTGGTAATCGAAACCTCGAGCAGGTTCGGCGCACTACGAGCGAACACGTCCTTCGGCAGAAAAGAGAGTAATCGAGGCCCTTCGTGGTTCGAATTGTCGACTTCAAATGTGTGTAGAAGAGGCATTGGGTAGCATAGCTTGCTGAGATACTGCCACAGCTGGATGTCGTGAACATCTTCAAATGTGAGAACCTCCGTACGTCTAAGGACGGATTTGCACAGCCAGCTACCGGTAGCCGGAACGGGAACACTCCCATCATCCGGCCATACATCGGTGTTGACATAGACTGAGAGAGGAAGTCCACGAGAGCGGGCCAAGAAAGTTGGAATGGCATGGATGTGCAGATCCATAACGGGAACGTGGGTCCAAAGGAAAGGTGCCCCGAGAGCGGCCTATATTTGGGTCAGCGCCGCTATTTGGTACATATTCGAAACATCTTCCCGCGCACCTGACGCCAAACGCTACAAATGTGAAGCAGCACCATCCACCCCAGCGTGTATTCCATTTGCAGCTTGCCAGGCTGATCCTTGTTTAGGGCTACGGACTTGCACGTTGGACCCCATCCGTATCTCGGATGCCAGCTGTCCTTCGCAAACAGAAAGATCGAGCTCAGGATTTCCGGAGGAAGTCGGCATGCGCCCGCGACCTTATTACGCTGCTGCCTAGCATGAACGACCTGTTCTTCCACGACCCTAAGCTCAATATCGGCCAGCTCAAGGCTGGCTCCCGGGAAATGGCTCTGAGCAGCATGGACGCATGCATCGAAACGAGAATGTAAGAGGCTAGACCATGCCTCACTGTCCTCTATGTGAGCTCTCGCTGTGATAGAGCCCATGACGTGCGTACCGAGCCGCAGATTCGCGCTCTTCCATGTCGTTTGCAAGTATGACTGAAAGGCACAAGCGTGATTGTTCACCCAGATTATGGCGGTCGCGGACAAGAACGACTCCTGGAAGCGAGGTAATTACGTCTAACCGTTCCCACGGGCTTTTTACTCCAATTCGCATCTTTTCATTTATGTAGTGACAGAGGGTAAACGATACGTGAAGTGTGCGAGTAGTATAGTCGTGGGCTCTAATACATGTGAAGCTCGCTCTCCTCGATACACAGAACAAGATGAATGGTATAGACATGCATGGCAACTCAAAATGCTCGACAGTGAGTCGTGACAACGTCTTCCAGGCTTTGCAGCCTCTCTCCTTCGCCAAGAAGATATCTCTTCACCCGCAGCTATACCTTGTACAGCTTGCTTAACCTGGGTTGATATTCTTCGTCATCCTTCAATTTGTGTCGACTGCGCCGTGTCCGTGTCGTGGTCGCAAGACGACAAGTGCCAAGCATCGTCGTCTGTCGTCGTTCGTCGGTACTCAGTGATTGTCCGGATATCGCCGGTTCATAACGTGTGTTGAGGACCAATCGTGTCTTCACGCGCGTAGCGTGATGCACTTCATTCATCCACAGTAAAACAAGATAACGATCAATTGGGGTTCAACAGGAAGAAGCACTTTGCTCGCAGATGGCAGAATACATGATGAATATGAAGCTCGCTTTCCGATATACCCCAAGACTGAGAAGAATAGCTCATGCAAGCACGGTCTAGCACGGTCCTTCCTTCACAAAGGTTGGGTTGGGTCGGGTCGCGGCATCATTTGTTAGTGACAGACATACGAGGGTTATACGCGGCAACCTCTGATCGATAGCTGGAACGGACATGAGTACAAGGCCAGATGAAAGCTTAACACGCGTACCGGGGACCACACTCCAGGTAATCCCACCACCAAGCTGGCGTCGTAGCATCATCAATGTCGAAGGCCTCCCTAATCTGACGCAGAACCATTTCCAAACGGGGCTTGCGGAGGGCGATGTCCTCTTTATTACTGTAAAGCGAGGCAATGCAAGTTGGCTTCTCCGGGCCGATCACCATTTTACAGGCGAGTAAGAACCGACATCGTCGCGACACATGCTCCAGTATTGCGCAGATGCACAGGTACTCGTCCTTGGCCCAGCCAGGCGGGTTCTCCCAGTTGACAACGCGGCCTGACAAAGGGTCTACAAACTGTTCGCGTCGCCCATATGCAATAGCTTTTTGCCAGTCTACTTCATAACCAAAGTGAAGCAGAGCAGGGGCCTTAGATGCGTAGATATCGATACGCCAGTCGATTTCGGTTTGAGGTGCACGAACTTTCGCAAGAGCCTGCATGCGTATCAGTCAACGAGCCACTAACATAGCGCCAGGGGCATACCTTGTACAGCGCGCTTGTCCCGGGTCGATACTCTTCGTCATCCTTCACTTCGCGTCGAATCTTGGGAATTGCCATGAGCCATGTGCGTGTGATGGTGGCGGTAAGACGACAAGTGCTAGCGTCGACGTTCGTCACCGACTATCCGGATATTGCCGGTTCGCAACCACATGGGCTGAATTAATCTTTCCACGGATGCCCAACTCGGACTCGATGACATCTACGCGGAAGCGTATCACAGCGCATCACACTAATGGTAGCCTACGCGTATGTGCAGAGAATATAGGCCTAGTGTATATTAGCAGATCACGCAGTCTGCCAGTGAGATCGCGCATACCTGCAATCTGTCACACAGATCAGTTGTACACGCGCGGCTTGTTCCGAGCCTTCCCATCGACGCAGCACAAACAGGTCATTGTACGTATGCACTACGATACATTCCACCGATATCGTGATTCTTCGGTACACTGAATTCCTACATGATCCCAGAGACTACTCTGAAGAATTCTACCGAGGTCATGTCCTCCGCCCTGCTCCAGACGTCCCATTGAGACAAGCCGTCCGAAACGAGTATCGTCTGTAGGGGAGCTCCTTTTTCCTTCCTGATTTGCAACAGGTCGACGAGGGATACATCCAGTGCTGTGCAGAGCTCTACGAGCGTGTCCTCTGAGCGCTCCTCCTCTGGGTCCACGTGCAATATAATCGTGGTCAGGCAAGGAAAGAGTGAGAATACCGCAGGCTCGGCAGGAGCGTTGGAAACGACAGCATCGGTAGTGGTCAAAGCATCGAATAAGACAAGGGTGTCGTAGTAGTCAATTGAGAGACTATGGACACTGTGGGCCGAGGAAAAGTTGTTGATCCATGATTCGGGCGAGGAAAGAGCCTGTGCCGCGTTTGAGGCAATTGTAATGGTTTGCAGAGCGTTAAGAGGTAGGAGGGGAATGTGAGGGAGCAGAGACGCTTCCAAGTCTGAGTCATCTGGTATCGTCCATAAGCATTTTGCGCCTGCATACACGGAGCACCAGGCCCAGTTCATTGATGACATCATCGAGTCCGAGAATCTCCTTCGTAGAAGGCTGAGGGTGTCCTGTGCTGGCGACTGCGACTGTATGATGAACTTGCTGAATATCAGTGAAGACACGTTATCGGAGTCGAGTAGTCCGAATAGGCGCTCAATGGGAGTTGCGAATTGCTCAACAAAAGCGACGGGCTTTTCGGTATGGACCTGGAGGAGTACGCGCGCAGAGAACGGCACAGAGAGGCGGTTGAAGAAGTCTATACAGAGCTCTGCATATCTGCATGAGGCGTGCAGATCCAATGTACTGAACCCAGCTGGAAGGGTCACGCGCCAGTCCGCCTGCGGGTTGTCAAGCTCTGGTAGAGCTGGGTATATGTTGTGAAGGGAAAGGCTCTCAAGACACATCATAGACGATAGAGTTTCGTAAAATTGTTGCGAGGGAGCCCCAGGGTGCGGCAGGGGCCCTCGGCCAAGGTCCGGGTAGTCATCGGAATAGAGGTTCAACGAGACGAGATTGTGGGAGAACCATACAGAATCCCACGAAAGGATAGCACTGTGTAATGTCACGTTTCTAAGTGCCGGTGCGCTCCCGGAGAAAAGCCCTGACGAGATGGTGGCTGTTATATCTTGTTCGTCTAGGCGTCGAGGATGTTTGACGGAGAAGGTTTCTATCAGCGGCATCGGGTGGTGAAGGCTCTCAAGCCACAACTTTTGATAACTGTCCGGAACACCTTCGAAAACGAGTTGCCGAGTGCGTCGAAGGACGGCCTTGCTCAGCCAAGATGAAGTAGCGTTTACTTCGAGGTCTTCGCAGTCAATCGGAAGCGACCGCCCACCGACGAAAATGGACAGCGGCAGACCCCGTGAGCGGGTTAAGAGAGTTGGTATTGATAGAGGATGGAGATCCATGCATGAGAGGTGGCACCAGAGGGAGGGAGTCTCAAGAGCGGTCTGTCCCAGCGTCAATAAGTAGATGGATCGAGAAACGACTGCAACGAAGTGGTAGCTTACCTTCCGCCAGACACTGCATACATGCGTTACGTCCATCCAACCGAGCGACCAATGTGACTCAGTCGGATACACACTATGGTTGTGTACTTGTCCAGGGCTCCATCCAGCTTGCGCGAACGAGAAGATGGAGGTCAAGGCCTCCTTCGGCAGACGACAGGCGCCCGTAATGGAGTTGCGTTGTTGCGAGGCAAACACCGCCATCTCTTCCATAGTCTCGAGCTCCAGATCAGCCAGCTCAACACGACCAACGTCAGCGGTAGAGATATCTTCACGAGCGCAAGTTGCCATTCGAGAACGCAAGAAGGTTGCCCACGCTTCACTAGAGACGGTCTAATCAGAACACGCCTTGTGGACGACCCATAATGTAAATAGGCCGTACCGAGAGTCGGTTCGACGTTTTTCCATGGTATTGGGGGTCAAAATAGGACAGCGATAGGAGGCAGTGAGTATACCTTCACCGTAGATGGTGGTTGCAGGCGAACCGCGCGCGACGCGACAACAGCGCTCGATGGACATTTTGTTCCCACGGCGCGTCAAATCGACGATGGGTAACAGACCCACACAACCTGTAGGCGTGCGCAATAAACTGCATTGATAGCTTATAGCTGTTTAGCTACAGAAGTGTTCTACACTTCAGAAAAACTCAACATGAGCCAGTTCCTCTACCCTGCCCCAAACATCCCAACCCGCGAACCTCTCAGAAACGAGTAACGTCGCCACCGGTGCGCCCCTTTCTTGCCTGACCCGCAGCATATCAAGAAGTAGAACTTCTAAGGAAGCGCCCATCTCCACATATGTCTCGTCCGGGTGTTTAACGTATTCGGTAGCGTGGAGCGCGATGGTTAACAAACGAGGAAAGAGTAAAAATGGGATGGAGGGTTCTGTGCCGGGTTCGCACAAAGCATCAAGCAGCACAAGAGCATCAAAGTAGTGAACCGAGATATTGCGGACGTTCTGTGCGAAAGCCATGGTATGGGTCCAGCCTTCGGGCGTCAAAAGCTCCTCCGCGTCACTGAAGTCCGATGTGAACACCATAGTCTGCAGTGATTGCAGCGGCAGCAGCTGAAAATGCGGCAGCACTGTAGCCCATTGGCGTATCAATAGCCCTCTCGCGCCTGCGCCCAAGTTATACTCCGCCCAGGTGTACGCAGGCTCCCTCGGTATCTGAGTTCGCAGTATGGCCTGAGGAGATGGAGAGGTGTATGTTGTACTGATGGCATGCTGGCTCAGATACATCGTAGACGGCGTAGTGGCCTCTGAGTGAGCGAATAGTTTGACAATGTGAATTGGCAGGCGATCGTCAAAGTTGAAATCGTCCTCGGCAACGACTTCAAGTATAACGCGCGTCTGTGCTGGGATGATCAGACGGTGGAAGAAATCCAAACAACGCCCCACGAGTTCGCTTGTCACAGACGCAAGAGTGAGATCCTTGAGGTTTGGGAGCTTCACGTTCGCCTCGATTGGCGGGTGTTCTCCTTGAGGCAGAGCAGGGAAGATGTTACGCAGGGTGAGGGACCTGAGAGCCTTCATAGACAGAATACTCCTATAGAAAGATTGCGATGTAGGTGCAGACGCAAGCACGACGTCCCGTGGTGAGGAAGCGTCGAACCCCAAGGATAGGTCCACGAGATTATGCGAGAAGAGCACACAGCCCCAATCACTTGGTAGGATAGTTTGGGATAGCGACACACTCCGCAAAACCGGCGCGTTACAGGCGAATAGATCCGCTGGTAGCGTGGCTGTGATATCTGGCCTTTCTCGGCGTGAATTGTTGACCTTGAAGGTCTCGAGCAAAGGCATGGGATGGAGGAGGTTTCTGAGCCACTGATGTAGACGATGATCGGGTACGTTGTCCAGGACGAGCCGCCTCGTGCGGCGAAGAGCGGGCTTGCTAAGCCAGAGCCATGATAATTGTGCTTGTAGGTCATCGCCATCGTTAAACGATAGTGAGGCCCCATTGATAGAAAGAGAAAGCGGGAGACCCCGAGAGCGAGCCAAGAGGGTCGGTACAGAGTCAGGATGAACGTCCATACATGAGATATTACACCAGAGCGAGGGCGACCCAAGAGCGGTCTACAAGTATTGATAAGTCTGCATTATACGCAATAATACACACAGGGCTAACTAACCTGGCGCCAGGAGCTGCATACATGCAACAAGTTCATCCACCCCGAAGAGTATCTGGCTCTGATAACCCGATCTTGGCCATTGTCAAATATACGGTCCTTCCCCTGGAGCGCCGGGCTCCAGTCCTCCTGCGCGTGCGTGAAGACCTTGCTCAGGATTTCGGGAGGTAGACGGCAGGCGCCCATGACTTTGTTGCGCTGCTGTCGAGCATAGATCACGCGTCCTTCCATGACAGCAAGCTCCAGGTCTGCCAAATCTGCTCGTCCAACAGCGAAGTCTTTAAAGCGTGCTCGGGCGCACGTTTCGAAGCGGGAGCGCAGGAATGTTGACCATGCTTCCCTGGCCGCTCATTAATCATGCGACGGTCAATGGGCGAGGAAAAGACGCACTCAGAAGCTGCGCGATGCTTATCCATGTTCCAGTAGATGTCGCGGATGGTAAATAGAATTGTGGGCGCCGCGTTCGTGGCGAGATGGCAGTGGTAGGCAAACCGCAATCAACTGGGCTAGATCGAATATTTTGAGTAAGACATTTCCCACGCATCGGTAACAACGAGCCTGTGTTGAATGAGCTCGTTGGCCGTCACCGAGTCGGAGAAGGCTGTTTACGAGTCCGACGTTGTACATAGTGGTATCGCAGCTCTTCCACGGGGAAACGGAAACAAGGTCGAGGCAAGCCACTCGCGCGGCATTTAGAGAGAGACGGAGTGACGACGAGCGGTGATGAATGTTTTCCAGGCCCCGAGGCGGGTTACTAGCAGGTAACGGGATACCACTGAAGTAACTGTAATGGACCATGCTAAGTTCGCTAGTTTTGATCGAAATGGTGGTGAGAGCGTAAAGGAAGACGCGACTGGTGGCAGCCTGTGCAGAACGACTCCCCTCCGGAAAACTCCGACGTTGCGACAGCCTCATTTTTTCTGCCAGCTCACGGAACAATCGATAAGAGAGATGAATATCACAGACTATGCGCGTTATATGTATGTATGTATGCAAACACAATGTAAGATTGATCTCGAGAATAACAAACATCCAAGTCAAGTGAGTCAATGAGTCGAGGCGAGTAACACAGCAGCGGGCAACTAGACGATACAGTTACAGACAGAGACACAATGAAGATGACGAAGGAGTGGGCATGGAGGTGATGAGGCAAGGTTGATGCGAGCGGGAATTGGGATGACGCAGGGATTTTATGGTGTGATAAGTGCGGGGTGGATGCGGGAGTGGGTGTTTATGATGCATATACACGAATGCGGAGAGCGATCCAAATAAGTGAGCGCGAAAGCAAGAGCGAGCGACGGGGGCAACGAGCGAGGAGAGCAAAGGAACGACGTGCAACAAACGATCTACGGCGCATCCGGCAAACTGAAATACGCCCGGAACATGCTCTCCCCTCTCAACCCGCTCCCCTCAATAACCCCATAAACATGCAAAAACAACCTCGGCCATCTCCTCGTAAAATACGCAAGATACCCAGCAGGCATCGCACCAACCGCTCTCCTCACACCATCAGGAAGATCCTGATAATGATGCTTCTTGTTCCTCAAAGCGCGCAGGAGATCTTGAACGGACCGACAGTCGTACTTTCGGAACTTACCCAGGTTGTCGGCAAAGACCCTGTCGAGGCGACCTATCCAGTCTGGACCGATTACGGAGTGAGCGTTCGTTTCGAGCGTGGTGAGCATTGGATCGCGAGGATCGCGAGGCATGATCTCGAAACGGTCCGAGGCGTCTTGAAGGAAGTTGAGGCGCTTGCCAGCGTCCCAGAAGTACGGGTGCATCAGGATCGCCGTGGTATCTGGCCTATATCGCAAGATCGTGTCAACGCTTGTACCTTAAGAATACGAAAGGACTATGAACATACCTATCGCCAGCCTCCGGCGCCAACATCCCAGCGATCAAATCCTGCGCCTCGACGCCCTCCTCCCCAAACACGTCCAACCCCTTCAACTCAAACGCGTTCTTAAGGATATTAACCTCCCTCTCGAACCTATCCCCAAACGGATGGTCCCCACTCGTCAAGCAATAATAGAACAAACATCCCAACGCGAAAATGTCCACGCTCTTCGTCAACCTCCTCAACGTCGTATTGGCACCAGTATGCGCGTTCACTGAAGTGGCGGTGGAAGTAGAGCCTCGACTTGAACTGGAAGTGCTCCCGTCGTCCGCCGGAACACCGTCCAGCACAACCTCTCCCCTCAAAATCTCCGGTGCGCGCCATCCAAACGTCCCCACACCCATAGCACCTCCAGCAGTCGGCAAAAAGCTCGTCTGATCAAACTCCAACTTCCTACACAGTCCGAAATCGCTGATCAACATCCGATGACCCTTCCTCTCGCTCGAAATTAATATATTCTGCGGTTTGATATCCCGATGCACGATCTTGAGCGCATGGAGATGTCTCAATCCGCTTGCGATCTCGCTCAGTGCGCGTTTGGGACGGAAGGCGTTAGATAAGTCTGGGTGGACGTGTGGGCGCTCGATGACGTCTGCGAGAGAGGCGGGACAGAGTTCAAGGGCGATGTAAAGGAAGGAGGTGTGCGCTTCTTGGTAGTAATATCTGATCACATTCGGGTGGTCGTCTGCGTCTTGCAGGAGGGATACTTCGCGGAGAGCGAGAGTTGTGAAGTCGTTTAGTAGTCGCTTGACGGCTACGGCGCGGCCTTGGAGAGAACCTTGGTACACGACAGTGCCGTGCGAGCCGAAGCCTGTCAATAGCGCATTAGCTCCTTCATTACCACAAAAATAGATGCCATCTTACCCAGCACGGTGTCAGAGACCGTTAATGACGGTGCAGCGGCGGGAACAGGCGTTGGTAACGAGAGTGTGCCCATCGGCGTCACTGCGAGCGGTGTAGGCTCATTTTCGCCCTCCTGCTCCGTACCCGTACCCTCCTCCTGCTCGAGCGCTGCAAATGCGTCCTTGGCGCCTCCGCGTTTACGTTTCCCACGCTTTCTCCTCGTGCCTTTCCGCTTGCCAGGAGCAGGCTCATCATCTTCGTCGTCCTCGCCCTCTGCAGCCGATGGTGTAGATGGCGTGGCAGGTGTTGGGGGGACGAGCGTTGCGGACGATGCGGAAGGTGTCGCGGGCGCTGGCGTTGATGGGCGCTTGTCCGTGACGAGAGCCAACGGCATATTTTCGGGCGTTGCAGGCGAAGACGATGCCGGCGAGCTGTCTTCATGCATTTCCGTGGCGGGCGCTTGCGTGATGGCGCTCGGAACCGCGACGGGCGCTTGTGGCGTGACGAAAGGCGGGACGGGCGCCAAAGGCCGCCTGCGAGAAGCCCAGAGCGTGCCGAGGCCGAACATGGCGCAAGCAAGGAGCGCGAGGACGCCGCTGCCTGTCCATCCTGGTGCATCGAGCGTGGGCGTCGGGATGGGAATAGGAATAGGCCATCCAAAGATAGTACGCGAGCCGTTGGCTGCGGGGTTCATTGGTAAGTTGGGAAGTGCCTCGTGCGGAGGCATATCGTTCGAGTCGTTGATAGGCGGGGATGGGAGAAGCGTTGCTGCTGGGGCACCATCAAGAAGACGAGCGAGGCGCGAACGCGAGTCCTGGCGTAGTGGTCGAATGCCCGTCGCACAACGCGGGTCCCGGGGGTCGTCGATGCATGCAGCCGGCGGCAGGGCACGTGCGGCGGGACGATAGTCGTGCGTAAAGAGAACGAGTGGGTAGCGGTCAGGGGAAAGCGCGTAGAGGGAATCGTGGGTGAGACCGATGTAGGCACGCTCAGTGTCTGCCCTACGCGCATGCACCGATAGATCCTCGAGAGAAAACATAGACTCTACACGCGGACGAGGCTGGAGCAAAGCAAAAGGCGAGCGGTTGGGCGTGCGAACGACGTCAAAGACTGCGACGATGGGCGAATCAAAGTGGAGATACCAGAGAGGCGCCGTCCTTTGGGTGTCATCAGAGTCGACATGCAGAGCCAGGACATCACCATTGGGTAAAGGCTCGACGTAGAGATTATCCTGAGAATGGCGATACCTGAGCTGCCTGTCCTGGTCTTGATTGTTCGGACCATAGGCGCTGAAGCTCAGTTTCTGCACCGGACCGCGAGTTGCCTTTTTCTGGTGCAGGATCGAGACTTGGTAGTCCGCACGCCCGATGTAAATGTCGACCGGATAATCATCCCGCTCGAGCTCATCCAAGTCGACCGGCCCGTCTTCCCCTTCGCTCTCCCACGGGCACTCGCTGTCCAGCGCAGCCTTGACACGACCGGTGCTCAGCTCGATCAGCAGCAAGCTCGTCTTCTTCCTGCCCACGAATACCCGCGCGTCCGTCTCGCCAAAGCTGAAGGGGGACATGTCCACCAACTGCGGCATGCTGAACGGTAGGCGGGTAAGAGAGTCGTCGGCATCTGCCGCGACGTAAATGTCCCCCGACTGTGGCTCGATCATGTACGTCTCGCTGCTCGACGCGATGTGCTCCGTCGTCACCAGCGGCCGTAAATAACTTGGAACAGAGGCACCCGCCTCGGGCAAGTCCATCGACCATAGTAATTTCCCTCGTTTCCTGTCCACGGCATGCAAGCGTCCATCGACCGAGGCCAATAGCACAACATTCAAGAGCTCGAGGGGGTCATCCGAGGTTGGGGCGGGCGGGGCGTGGAAACGGGCATCCTCCACCACGCGAGTGGACAGGTCGCGGCGAGCGGACAGGGCCTGTGCCCAGCAGGCTACGGCGAGGATGGAGAGCAGCAGAGGGTATGCAGCGACGGTCATGCTCAGAACCAGTAGTGCATCGTCGAGATGGGAGAACGAAAAAGAGGATGACAATATTATCCCTGCGCGCTTCCCAGCCTCGCCCGCCTGATCACCACTTTCTCACATCTTTACCCCGAGCCACTGGACGCTCCTCCCGAGCATGACACCGCTCCGCCATCTTCCGAGCCTTTTCCTCCCACCATGTACTACTCTTCTCGCATTACTTTCATAGTGCACTTGCCTCGACTCGAAGACACAAATATAACTTGTGGTATAAGCGTCTCATAACAGTGGCTGTGCCTGACGAAACTCGGCGCCCGGCCTACGCCCGCCCCCGTCGTGATCATCTTCTCCCCACGACCATCGACCGGCCTCTCGCTCTCGCTCCAGTCGTGTGCCCCAGACCCGGCAGAAGTAGCAAGATGAACCGTTGGAACGTCTTTCCACCCACACACTTTGTACGCGCCACGGCCAGTCTGATGGTACTGCCTTTTAGCCTCCTGGAAATCCGAACCTCCTCAGCCCGCCGTTTACAGTTTCATTGTCCTCGGGCGACTCTCAGTCCCTTGGTTCTCTTCTCCCTCGATGACGAAGCATCGGTCACTTGCCCACTCTATCCCAGCCCGCCCAGTAATCAGGCAATATTCAGCCTTGTACGCAGTCATAGAGCGCATCTGCCAAGGGTGCGAAACTCGCGCGCCACCGCAGTGCAAGCTCGTAGTCGGAATTGGGCGCGTACCCCCGCCGTTCGCGATGTAGACCGCAGTGGCCTCGTTCTCGCTTTATCGTCCTACGATCGACATCGTTGTGCTTGTCTATCCGTCTGAGCGACTGTGATCTCTGCCTCGCTGTCTGCATATCGGATCTTTTGCAAAGGCGTGTTCAGCGTCAGATCGTCAAAAGGCATGCGATCTTCGTGAGTCTCTGCGCATGGCCAAGCCTTGAGATCTTTTACGGCTGTCAGAGTCGGCTCGAGGATGATGATTAACCATGCGAGGCAACTAACTTACTCTGTACAAGTAGGTACAAATAATCTTTAGAGCCACGATCTGTACTTGATCTTACGCCTCAAGATCTCCATCATCCCGCCTTCCGCCGCCAACATGCCATTGAAGATTGTGCTCCCACCTTGAGCGATGAAATGGTCGCGTTACATCCGATGTGTATATAGGGCAGCACTTTACAAGGCTGGGCGCGGAATCTCGTGAGCCGAGATGGGATGCTTGCACAGTTCAGCCATACCTGCGTGCGCAGCAAGGTCATGCACTCGGTTACACGGATGAGGCGCTGAGGCCCGAGATGGGTACAACTTGGGTACACCATGACGGAGAGCTTCAGTTGCTACATACCGGCAAGTTTGCTCATCGCTGACTTCAAGTTCATCTGCTTCATGCTACGAGATGTGACTGTGCAAACGAGTACAGACCGCTGACGGGTTCAATATCGTTACTTGCGATCCTTGCGACCAGATTGCGATGTAATAGAGTACTTATACTGCGATAGAGCACTTATACAGGGCTGCTGTATTAAATATAATCTGATTCTAAACGAGATCTTTGAATCTGCAGGCCGTAAGCATCCGAGCCCTTGCCGAGACTCCCCCGCCTCGTGTGTCTAGTCTGCACGCATGCGTACAGTGAGCTTCCAAGTAGAGACTATTGACGCCGAACTCCCTAGCAGAGAACCGTACGCGTGTGCGGCTGCGCTGCAGAGTAACTTGTCACGGCCTTCGTGACGGTGACCCGAACAGAGCTCCGAACAGACAACGCTCCCGCCACGAGGTGCGCGCACGACTCTCTCCTTCACCATCATGTCGCCCTTTACCTCTTACCCTAGGTTAGACAAAGCGATACTGTCATTTGATTGTCACTGATTTCCCGACAGCGCGAACACATGAATAGATACCATAGTCACTCGGTTCAACCCCAGTACTGATGAGACCGCGCTCGCGCGTACGGGCTTGTCTGGCGCGGCCGCGCGCACTGCCCTGTTGGATCTTGAGCTGGAAATACTGCAGCATCCCGATCTTCTTGCTCTTGCAAAGAAACAGCGCAATGCTAGCAGGCCCGCATGCAGCTTGCCTGCTGAGATTCTCGCTCGTGTGGTTTGGTTCGCACAACCTCTCTGGCGACCCACTCGGCATAAATCGAACTATAGTCTTGGTTGGATGTTACTGTCCCACGTATGCAGTGGTTGGAGAGAGGTACGCGTGTGATTGTTTGTCTTGATCACTATGGCTAATGTGGGCCTTGTAGGCTACCCTTGCCTCGTCGGAGTTATGGCGCGAACTCTCCTTTCTCGAACACCCTCCACGTGCTATACCGGATTTGCTTGCTCGCTCTCAACAGCAGACACTTGAGCTCGATTGTAGGGCTCAGATCTATGGCTCGGATGATCCGCCCCATGCCGTGGCTTTATGCCAAACATTGATGTCTCCCCTTGTCAGTCAGAGAATACAAGGCCTTCGCATCTATCAAAGCAACGGTCTATTCTCAAGGAGTGGCTGGCTTTCTCTTTTCCGCAGCCCTATGCCTTTTCTCGATAACCTCAGCATTAGCGTATACGATATCGGGGCCACGGTCACCGAGGACGTGATTTTGCCTGTGGATATAGGCGCAATGCCTTCGCCGCGTTTATCTTCTATCGCACTATGCGGTTGCCGTTTACCCTGGATCTCTCCGCTCTATAATGCGAACATCGTCACATTGGAATTGTCCATGATGATCTGGGGCCAGGAATCTCTATCCTCTCAGTCGCACTTCTACAATGCGCTCGAAAGGATGCCTGCTCTGAAGAAACTCACGCTCGACAATGCATTCCCTAGATTCACGTCCGAGATGGATAATTTGGTCCGATTGCAATGTCTCGAACAGTTGAGGTTTAGGTCCTATCAGTCCACCATCACGAGTGCCTTGAAGACACTGCTTTCGTTTGAACTGCCGCGCGAATTGTGCTGCCACATTGATCTATACGGTCAGGGGCCGCCGGCTGAGCCCGATATTATCTCTCGAGCCATCGCACATGTTTTCCAAAATCCTCCGGAAGCGCCTCTTGCTCTGCGCATTAGCGCAGTGTGTTTTGAAACGATGCCATTTTTGGAAGGCAGCACCAAACAGCGAGATCGCACGTTGCCGGGATGGCAGGACGTGTGTACACAACTAGGATCGTGGGCTTTGTCGCCCAAGGAGCGGTGTTTCGACATCTCTTTCGGGCCCGAGTGGCCGCTCATGCGACAGCTGTCGCTCGTGAAAATGAGTTCATTGCGACATATCACAGTGACTGCCGATGCCATGCGACACACCGCAGACGCAGAAACCTGGAAGGAGGAGTTCTCACCCGCTCAACAGGTGCAGAGTCTCGCATTAAACTTTACTGCGCCTTTGTCTGCACTCTTAAGTGCATTGACGGACACGACGATGGACACGGATACGTAAAACACACGCATGAGCATTTTTCCAGCTCTGAAGACGATATCTCTCAGTACGAGTACGATATTCCGGAGGAAGTGGATGAGCCTGGACGCGTACTCGTTGGTGAAGGCGACTGTCTACAGCTACAGTTCGCACTTTTAGAGTTTGTGCATGCGCGTCAGCGCTGTACTACCCGGTTCGAAAAGTTGGTCGTAGAGGAGGGTGTTTTGGATCCTGCGATACTTGTTGCAGAGATGATCGAGGTAGAAGTTTTTTGAATCTATCATTAGGCTTGCCCTCCTGTCTCAAATGGATATATTCTTTATGCGCTGCCATGTATTGAGTACTTGTAAACATTGAGAGGTCACGGCTAGATAAGTGAGCTACACGCGCCGACGGCGCGAATCAGACATCTGTGCGCCGAGCAACTCGCTTTATGAGCTAGAGTTATCATATCGGCGGACTATGCACTTATGCCAAACTGCCTCTGCGGTCTGCAATAAGCGCAAGGTGCCTATTGACATTAGACTGAGATGTTGCATATCATTGCGAAGTTACAGTACGGCCGACGTGGCATTTGCGTCATGTTTAGGGTCAGATAGTACGAGAAGTGGCCAAAGTGACCGTCACCTGGAAGGCTGCTGGCTTTCTGTCAATGAAAGTGAAGAACTGATATAGGATCTTGAGGTGCAAATCGATTATCATTATAAAATTGTCTAGTAACATACTGCCAACTCCTGGAGCACCATCGATAACTGGTTCAGAAGAAGTTCACTACGACCATTCCGACTAACTGATCCCAGAGCTGAGTACGGTCAGCCAACGCTCGAGCGACCAAGACCTCCCGCAGCGGCACCTGCCAGCTTCCCCGAACCCGAACAAATTCGAGAAACATGACATCAAGTGCATCAATGTCCGTGAGGACATGCACGCCATCTTCAGTTGAGGGGTGAGCGTGCAGGACGACGGTCTCGAGTTTAGGAAAGAGAGGTCCGCGTGAGCGCTCCTCTCCGTCCAGATTGCGAGTATCCGACAGTGCATCGAATAATTGACGGCCATCGCCAGAGTACGCGAGTGAGATACGGCGCGTATCAGACGCCGCATCGAAGTGGATGTGCCATTCTTCAGCGCTTAGGTCTAGAGCCATGAAGTCGGTAGCGAAGGTGCAGCATTGTGCGATGTCCAACGGGAGTTTAGAGAGATGCGCCAGCACAGTCGAGTCTTCTGGGACATCATCGCCGTGGATCCAAAGGTGCCTCCCAGGAAGGGTGCGATAGTCTTGTAAGGTAGACCCAGGGTAAGGCCGCCGAGGACGGGAAGTCCATGTAGAGCGGGCATCATTGTGGTGGTAGCGTAAGCTCAGGATCGTTCTCATAACGTCCAGTTCGTGATAGCTATCGCCATCGTGTTCGCCAACTACATGAAAAAGGTGGCTCGTATCGTTCGACAACGCGTCCATATCCTGGTCGTCAAGGTCATCATCATTCAGAATCTCTGCCACGGCTGCCGCACAGGGAGGAATGATCAGATGCTTGAAAAGATCGAAGTGGCCTAGACGATATGACTGGACGGAAACTGCCAGTCTTCTGAATGATAGCGGAAGGGCGACCTGGCGAACATCTGCAGCCGGTAAAATGGGCGTCGGTGTAATCTTCTGAAGGGACAAAGCTTCCAAAGCCGGCATGGATTGTAGTAGATCCAGGAATCGGGTCATGGAGGGCATGGCACTATCCAAATCTGAAGCATCCCCGAATCCAATCTCAAACTGTGTGATCCTTTCAGACAGTAGCGGGGAGTACCAGGGTAGAATGCGATTTTTCAAAGATATTGAGGTCAGACGAGGACAGCGCTCGGCGAAAAGGCTTGCGGGCAAAAAGTCTGGCCACTCTGTATCGTCCTGCTCCAAAGACTCCATGATAAACGCCGTGAGAGATGGCATAGGATAGCTGAGGTACGGTAAACATGTGTCGAGCAATTCCTGACTGAAGTGCGAAAGTACAAGGCGTTTAGTGCGACGTAACACTGGGCCGCAGAGCCAGGTGTCGATGACTTGGGCTACGTGGTCATGGTCGACAGGAATCTTGACATCGATCGTCAAAGACAGCTCAAGGCCGTTTGACAGCGACAAGAAGCGGAGTATCGACTGCGGATGTAGAGCAAGGCAATGTACGTCGCACCACAGCGAAGGTGTATTCAGGATCGTCTGTATTTTGGCTTGAGCATCTGCTGCGTATAATACATGCATGTCCGAACACACCTCGGACCAAAGACTACAGACATGACAAAGCATCATCCATCCCAAATCATATTGCACTCTCCGAGGTGCGTCCAGCGTCCCGGTGTACTTCCGACATGGCGCCCATCCAACCTGGGCTTCGGCTAATATCATGGTCAACACCTCGGCGGGAAGTGCCTGGACGGCCGTCCTCAGGTTACGACGTCTCCTAGCCAAAACAAGGCCTTGTTCCAACGACTGAAGTTCAGAATCCAGTGAAGTCAGCGTAGCGCCTCTATCCAACGACATCATCGTGGTTGAAGCCAAGCGTCCCGGGCTCGGTGGCGCGCTTCAACCGCAAATTAAAGTCACACGAACAGGTCACAGAGTAGAGAATTCGATATTCACGTTGACGTCAATAACTACAGTAGGAGACGGATGTACGAGTAACTAAGTAAGCAGAGCAAACGAGACAACGATACCACAAAACTCGACAGCGATACATATATTACACCATAAATTAGCTCTTTGATATCATGTCTGGCAACCGCGCAGGGCGCTCGCCACTCAAGATCTCATCCACAACGTCCGCCCAGTCATCGCGCAGATGACCCTGTGCGCCACCGTGTCCCGTCGCAGCACCTCCCTGTCCCGCCCAAGTGCCTGGGCCTCTCTTCTTGCCCTTCTTCGGCCCGCCGATACCACCCTCGTATGCCACACCAGTCGCCTGCTGCGCGAGGAACCTGATCTCCGCAAAGTCGGCCGTCGCCTGTGCTTGCAAGAAAGCGGCGCTGTCGGCGCGATGCTGCAGGCAGTCCGGAGGTACGTAGCCTTTGACCGGCGGAAGCTGAGCGTCGTTATCCTCTTCCATCGGCCGACCGTCCGCGTGAAGGGTGCCTCCGGTGATCTCAAGCACCTTCGCGATATCGTAGCTCTTGCCAGGAGGGATAGGTACAGGTTGACTCGGCGTCGTACAAGGCATATCCGTCTCCTTGCGCAAGACATGGTCGACATCGACAGCGGAGAAGAACGCGACGCCTTGGGGTAGATCGTCCATGCCCAGCCTATACGCGAACAGACTACGCGTCCATAGGTTGGCAATCTGTAGCGCCAGCGCTGCGCGGCCAGCGTCTTCCTCTTTTACAAGATACCGCAGCTCGTCGTGTACAGAGATAAGGAAGCGAGCTTTGATGTCGTAGCGCTTGATGAGGTAGCTCATGGAGACGATGAGCAAGTGCAAATAATCAACGCCGGAGCTCTGTACGACCCAGTTGATGCGACTCGGCATGTAGTCCGAGCCGAACTCTTCGGGCAGATACTCCTTGGACAGAGCGTACGTGACGCCACACCCGAGCGCAGGCGTCTTCGGACGACTGCTCAGCGCGATCTCCTCCAGCTTGTTGAACACGAAACTCTCAGACCCGCCGAACCAGAACTTGCGACCGAAGATATCCGAGCGATGCGTGTTCTTGCCCTTGGTGCTCGCGTACAGCGCCTCTGCGAGTCGTTGTGCCTCCTCGGGCGCCATACTCGAGTTACCCTGCAGTAAGAGTAGAACGGCGTGACGCATACCCGCACCGTAGATACGCGAGTAGTTGAACACTTTCGCCTGATCACGCGAGATGCCCAGGATGCTCGCCGTCTTCGAGTGCAGATCCGTGCCCTGCGCCTTGGTGCCCTCGAGCGTCATCCAACCGATAGCTGTAGCACCGTGCAGACCAAACTGCGCGTCGCCCATGACGCTGGAAATCCAAAGCTCCTCGCTGTCGACATCCGCACCGACAATGGCGTATCCATCCGGCGCACGCACCATCGCCTTGAGCTCTGAGCCAACGCGGTTCTTCTTCGCATTGCTCGCTGTTAACCATGTCCTCTCGATTGCGCGGCGCGTGACGGTGCCCATGGTGATCATATGTGGTACAATGACACCCCACTTCTTCGCGCGTCCGCCCTCAGTGGTGGGTGGTGATGGATCGGGGACACCGAGCGGCATCTGCTCGTTCTGCCATACGACGGCCTGGCTCATCACGCGGTCCCGCGCGCTTATCCAGTAGCTACACTGCGCGTTCATCTCGAGCGCCTTCTGCGCCTCATCGCCTGGACTTGTCATGGTCCCATCCTGCGCGAACTTGACGAACGTCTTGCTGAGCGGACTACCCACGTTGGCGGTATCGCCGTCCTTGTGCGGGATCTTGTAGAAGCGCGCGCCATCGTGGAGGCTCATGCTTTGGAGCGATGCGTCCGTAGGATCGAAGAACTCGAGAGGATCGACGCGTGTCTCGTACTCAGCGCCGCGCGGGACGCGAAAGGTCCAGCCGTGCTGTCGCGAGTGGAACATAGGAAAGCCCTTCCACGACATTCGTAGGAGCAGAGGGGAGATGCGACTACGTGGCGTAAGGTCGATTGTACCGGGCGAGCAGTCTTTCTTGGGCTTCGCGAGCTCCCAATACCACTTCGGCCAGAGAACGGGCGGGAGTTTCGGACCAATTGGCTTCGGCTTCTTCACTTTGACGACGGGTGCGGCGGTCGAGCGAGTCACTTTCCAATCCAATTGGCTGAGCCACGGATCCTTCGCCCATGCATCTTGACGAAGCTTGGATGCTTTGCGAGCAAGAGATAAGACGCGTCTCCAGGCCTTCTCCGATTTATCACCACTGGAGATAGAGAGTGCGAGGTCGGGATCTGATGAAGACAGTGCGCCAGACTTCAAGAGCGGCGCGCCATGAGAGGGCCCGAGAACTGAAATAGTCTTCGAAGTGCCCGCTGTCGGCAAGCGTTGCGGTTCGCCTAGGTCGTCCACACAGTGCCAGCCGTGCTTGGTCGAATATGTCAACGGCTTGTCATCCAAGGCGAGACGCAATAGCAAGGGAAGGACACGATTGATAGCGGTCGCGTTGAAGGGTTCTGACTTTGCAAGCTTGTTATACCAAGCCGGACCTGATACTGTCACCGAAGCCGGCGGCGAAGACACAGGCTCCTCTTCGTTGTCGACAGGAGACATTGCAACCTCGACCTGTTCGGATGTGAATCAGTTTATGATCATGACGTGAAATTGCATAACCCTACCTCTGAGTGAATACCGCGCGACGCTTTCGCGATCTTTGGCGTCCAGTCAAGCTGGCTGAGCCAAACGTCGTCGCGCCATCGCTCGCCCTCCACGAGATCCTTCGCTTCGTGCGCGAGCTCGATCAAGCGCGTTTTAACAGCGTCCTCGAGCTCCCGATACGCATGTTCCGCGTCCTCGATGTACTTCTCCCAGGTCTCGTTCACAGGTAGAAAGCTCGAACCCATTGTAAGCACGCCGGCGAACGAGACTGGGCTCGGACAAGCAGTAAGAAACTGCGGAAGGACCTTGGCGTAGACCGCGTGCGTGACAGCGACGTCCTCGGAGCAGTAGGTCAGGTAGTTCTGTATGCCGGCGCGTATCTCCTCTCGAGTGCAGACCATGAAGTCGTTGCGGATAGTCTTATCGACGTCGATGTTGCAATGCAGCTTGGCGACATCTGCGAGCGAGTTCCCAGACGTGATGTCCTCCCAACGCTTGCCCGCCAAATTGAGGTTGCCATCGTCATCTGTGAGCTCCTCCTCATCCTCAAGAAGACTGCTCAGATCCTCCTCCATCTTACGCCTGAGCTCCTGCATACGCTCCTGTTGCGTTTCATCGACATGTACGCCGTCCGCGGCCTCGATTTCGCGGAGAAGTCCAACGACAGCCTCGTACGCCTCCTCCTTGCGTTCGCGCTCCTGGAGCTTCGCCTTTCGATGCTTCATCCACACCGGGCGCTGATTCGACGAGATGCCCTTTACAGCGACGTGAAGCGCCATTGTGTCGATGAAACGATTGTTGGTACCCTCGACCCCGTACTCCTCGAACACGCGAGCGCGATCGTAAGACACATTGTGCCCAACAACGACACGTGAAACGTCGGGAGGACCAAGCGGGATGAGGTTCTGCATGTTCTCGGTCTCGCCCAGGAGCCATGGAGATATCCAAGCATACCAGCCGCTCGATGTAACTGCCGTAGCCATTATAGCCCATGGGCTGTACCCGGGCAGAGTTTCGACGTCAAACACTAGCGAGTCCTCGGGAGGATAGTCGACAGGCTCAGAGTAGCTCAAACCGTCGGCGTCGTAGTGGTACTTGGTCCAACCGGAGCGAATGTTCCACTCATCAGGTTGTGGCGGAAGCTCTATGTCGACGAGGCGCTTAGATAAGGAGAGCCAAGGTTGAGCAGCGTCTGCGCCAATGCGATGAAAGTGCTCGTCCAAGTTGTTGCCTTGCAAGGCAGGCAGCGTAAAGCCAATATCGGGCAGCACAGATCCCTGGGTACGATCGAGACCGTGCATCTGCAAGTGATCCTGCGCAATTCGAACATAGCGAGCGTCTGGAGGAGGAAAAGACGCGTTCTTGAATATCTGCTCATGCAGGCGGCGCGACAGGAGCTGCACCCCGACTTCATTCCGCTTGGCTATGCTACATATTAGAGTCGTATATCTGATCATTAGAGGTGGGGGCACACACTACGCAGGGGTTGAGGCTGCTCGCGCCTTAGTGTGGCGACAGCTTGCTGGAGAGGAGCGTGCGCTGGGCGCGTCTCCGGTGCGCGCTGTAACTGTGGTTGCGCTGCGAGTGACGCAGCAGACAAGTGCAAGTCGCGTCGCCGAGTAGCATTTCGGACTGTCGTCGCCGTACGCGCATACATGCGCACTGCATAAGGGGTAGCCAAGATGAGCGCAAGACGCCAGACGCGTCAACGCGAAGCGCGCGCTCGCACTGCGGCCATCACTTCAACCCACGGTCAACTCAAATCGCAAATGCGTGTCGCGAAGGTCGGCAAATCTGGAACGCCTTTCGCCCCCTTCGGGGTGGCATACGAAAAAATTGGAACGATACAGAGAAGATTACTATTTCGTCCCCTGAAGTGGGACGGCGTGTGCGGGAAGTGGGACAGGGGACAACTGCTCGCTGTTTAATTCGGATTAAAATATTATTAGGCAGAATATAGCTCGCAGTGGTCGATCTGAGCCGTACTTAATTTCTGTGTTTGTGGTGAAAGAGATATAGACGTAGAGAAGCTGAAACGCGTCCAGTCGCAGATGGGAACTTACGTCTTCGCCGCGAGCCACACCGCAGGTTCTACCGCCATAGCTCCTTCCCTCGTATGATTCAGCTCATGGAATTTGACAGGATGCACTCTTGCATCCATAAGAGTAAGTATATCCAATTTTCTTAGCTGCTCACCGTCTCATTCTGCGAGCCCTGGCGTATATTAGCGTTTGATGGGACTTTGATACAGCTCGATTTGCACCTTTCGCAGTA
>KV424683.1:0-66240 GCA_001632445.1 Peniophora sp. CONT | reverse complement strand
AGATAAATCTCGAGTCCGGGCGTCGGTGCAGGCCGCGACAGCCTTCCCAACTTTCACTTTCATTACGCGCATGGGTTTTCCACCCAAACACTCGCGGGCATGTTAGACTCCTTGGTCCGTGTTTCAAGACGGGTCGTTTAAAGCCATTACGCCAGCATCCTACAAAGGCGGTCCTCCCTCCCAGTCACCGTATACGACAAGAGGCTATAACACACCCGAAGGTGCCACATTCCTCTCGACCTTGTCCGATGATTGAAAGTGATGCTGGCCCGTCCACCAGAAAGTACACCCGAAGGCTGAATTCTGGCGGACGCGACTGACTTCAAGCGTTTCCGTTTCAAGGATTTGCCGAACTGTTTTCCTCTCGTGCCAGCACTCCCCTGAAGGACTATGTCTCTAGCACACTCACTATTTCATTTGACTTTGGATGCCCCACTGCTGTCATCTTCTTATGCATTATCATGTTATTATCCACATTTCAGCCTGAGCATCATCTCTTGCCTACTGCACCGATGAGTGTTAGCGCGGTGACTACAAGTGAAAAGTCAAGGTCACAGAAGGAACAGCTGTTCAGACTACGAGGTTAAACCACGTAGATTCTGGCGTGCTAGACACATCCAGGCAAGACCTATATACATGTGAGCCAAAGGAATAAAGGGAAACTGTCTGATGCGCAAAGTGGAACACCTTTAGAGAGCAGCCAATGAGGCGAGTGTCTGTGAGTCAAGGTGGACAGTAAGCGAGCAGAACTCCGGGCAGATGTAAGCAAATGATGGTAAGGATAGTCTGAGACTCTGAGTATCTAGAAGGGCCTTGGTGATGTGGTCACATGAGTAGAACATTGATGTGATCAGGACAGAGTTGAAAAGGCAGATCATAAGGTGTACAGTTAGTATCAAGGTAAAGGAGATATCAGAAGTGTGTCAAATGATGAAAGGAGTATAGTCAGGTAGTCACAGGTATGTATATAGTCACAGAAGCGTGGGAATAGGGAGAGTTCATAATGATGAGACAACTTTTCATATCTATTGCTTAGCTTGGCACACCCAGACCTCCTGCCCATGCAATATGGGATATTCCAACATACCAACCATCAAGTGATCAACCATTGTGGCCATTACCCCTCACGTCTGCTCTATGTTCTGTCTCTTTGCCCCCTGATCCAGCATAATCATTTTAGACCCACAACCTGGTATAAGTGAGTCCTCCATATCATCTCTTAATAGATACGGCCCAATCCCACGCAAGTAAGCCTCAGCTTGCATCCCCCATCAACAACATCTCCCATCATACCCGTCACGATGCAACCCCTTGTCTTAACATCCTCCCTGCCTTTGCTATCTCCATATCGTGCATATCACACTCCTTAAGTTGCCACCCGCACTCCAACAGCCATGCACATGAACCCGACATCTCTGCCTGGTCACAAGAGCCAGCAATGCGCACCCACACCCGCACATGGTGGTTTGCGCATAGCACACTTTGTAACTTTCCGATGTGCCCCTGCCTTTGAGCGGGTATGATATCCAGCTGAACCGCATCAAAGGGAGACCAAACCACACTCTAGCGAGGGTAACAACGGCTCCGCACGCGTGCGTACAACTGGCCCGTGATATCCCCTCTCATCCACAATTACTACGCGGGAACCCGTCGCCGAGTGTGTGCGGCAGAGCGAACTTCGGCAGGTCTCTCAGGGCGAGCGCAGACTTGGAGGCATGCCCTCGGTGACTGCTCCGGCGAGTGCGGCAGGTTGATCACGGCGATCAAGATGACGGCTGCCTCTGTCTGGGTGTCTGTCCTATCTTCGTCCGGAGACTGGCATTCCTCGAATAGTTCGCATAGCCAGGGTTCGCGGGAAAGAAAAGTGTTGAGCGCACGCCGTCGGCGTCACGGTTGAATGCAGTATTGAGTTGGTATGCCAAATAAGGAGTGCGGAGCGATGCGTTGGACTGCTGCGTATGCGACTCGATCAACGAGAGCAGGGACTCGGGCGAAAACGACTTGCATGCAAATCTTCTTTAAGCGAGCATGAGAGTAGGTTGGCCCATACGCTGGTCACAAGAAAGTGACAGCTCGCGTTACGCAAGGGAGGGTTGTAGTCGCAGAATGCGTAGACATCTATGCCAAAGACGGAGAAGCAGGAGCCATCGGATTTGTCTATGCCAGTCCAGCTAATAGTCTCCAGCACCTGAGCCTGATAGCAAGATGTGTCTTTTCCGAAAGCAGATAAGAGCCCAGTCGTCAGCGGAGCATGTGCTGGTAAAGGCGGCTGGCGGTGGTGATGGTGGACGAAAGAGGATGACGCGCGCGGCGGACAGCGCCCTCACTCACGCTCCGAAATTATCGACTGATCGCAAGTTGTCCTCCTACCACCGTCATACTTGCGCATTCGAGCAACCAGCTGCCCCATCGATATCCTTTAAGTGTCAGGTCACACGTTCAGCCTGCGTTCGCGAGACAGCCGAGAGCACGGCTACACAATCGTCAGTGACAGAGACGTTGATTAAGTTCGGGGTTCAGGGAGGCCTGCAGCGCGCGGCTATAACACCAGTCCATGGCTGATCGTAGGATTATGGGTTAGACGGGCACGATTCCATCTCATCAAGTGTTTGTACAATACTGCTGGTGCGTACTCCATTCCATCATACGTACTGCGTGTATAACCTTGTTCTTCAGTAGTGTCATCGCGCTTCGTCGCCGGCTAGAGTTAAGACGCATAGTTTTAAGCTTGTGGCAATCGATATGAGATTGCCACGTACATTCAGAATGTTGCCCGCGTGTACTTAAGACCATCATATTCGTGGCGTACCACCCCTCCATCGTTCCGCATTCGGTGCTTGCTAAGCACAGGGAAATCTTCCCGCAGATGCTTCGCCTTCCCATGCCTCATATCTTCGCCTGCTGTATGTTTACGATGACATGCGTGCTGTCGGCTTTGTCAAACACTGTGAAGCATCACCCCGCTCGTCTTTCTGCTGCGATACGTCTACTCAGTTGACAGCGTCGGAACGGTACACTCGTCCTTCACGGCACTTGATGTACGTAGTCATAGCAGACATACTCCAAACTTGTGTATTCGGCATTCTGACAATTAAGCTCATTCTATCATGAGGATCTCGGTGTCCCTCCGCGTTCCTCTACCCGCAGCAATTATCAACATCTGTCTTCCTCCATTCGCTCAATGATCTTTGTTGATCAGCAAAATCGTGCTTCCATCTTGCATTTCACTCAGCGCTCAGCTTACTTCCCTCCAGGCTGTGTCATCACCGAAGGCAACCCGCGAGCTTAGCTAAGGCGTCTCGTTTCAACTTTGTGTTCGAGTTCTAACTTCGGAACGATTGCTCACATGCCGGTACCCGTCAGTTCTGGGTCGGCGTTGCGCTGACTGCGATCCTGCTGATGGGCAGGTCGCGGCGGAGATGACATGATGCTGTGTATTCCTGAGAGGTTGGGCTGCGAGCTGAGCACGGGTCCCTTAAAAGACCTGCCCGAAGGTTTCAATCTCACAGTCGTCTCTTTCTTACCTCTTCCCCCACTTCCCTTGCCCAATATGGTTGTTCAACTCTACGGTTTTCCTATCTCGACCTGCACGCTGCGCGTAGCTACAACGTTGAAGGAGTTAGACGTTCCTTTCGAGTTCCATTCCGTCGATATCTTCAAGGGCGAGCAGAAGAGGGCGGGCTATACGGCAAAGCAGCCATTCGGGCAGGTGCCATACATTGTGCGTTTCGTCTTCCATCTTTGTGTGTGTGTGACTGACGGTAGCTCAGGTGGACGAGGACGGCTTCACGCTCTACGAGTCGCGCGCCATCTGTCGTTACCTCGCACTCAAGTACGAGAAGCAGCGCAAGCTCGTGCCGTCTCCCTTCGACCATCAGGCGTACGGTCGTTTCGAGCAGGGCGCCTCAATCGAGGTGACCAACTTCGACCCATACGCGTCGGGTGCCGTGTTCGAGATCATGTTCAAGCCGTGCGTGTTGTTCATCTGATCACCGAACTCGGGTACTGATGAGGCGCAGAGCATTCGGGTTGGAGGCCGACCACGAGGCAGGGAAGGCTCTGCTTGCGACGTTGGAGAAGAAGCTGGAAGCGTACGAGGTCATCTTGAGCAAGCAGAAGTACCTTGCTGGCGATGTGCGTGCTTCCGCTCTCATCTTTTGACATTAACTGAAACGAGCCACGCAGGAATTCTCGCTCGCGGATCTGTTCCACCTTCCGTACGGCGCGCTGTTGGCTAAGGTCGACTATCAGACGCTCGAGACCGGCGCCAACGGCAAGCCGAACGTCGCACGCTGGTGGAAGGACATCACGTCTCGCCCGACGTGGCAATCACTGAAGGACGGCGTCAAGGCGTAAAAGGCCTCGTCCGCCAACGCAATGTGTAGTTATGCATGTATGTTGTATACAGTATGGCATGGGAATCCATGAATATCCTCCTCATTCATTCAAATCGCTAAGCACAAAAAGGCTACTGCCAACGAACATCGTCTCGTTACGGCTGCAGTCACAGCTGGTATCCAGCACGGCGCAAGCCCTCGGCGAACGGCCCGGCGACCTGCTGATCGGCCGCACGCAAAAGCTGCGCCGCTTGTGGCTGCGATTGCAAGAGCTGCTGGCATTGTGTCCCGACGAAGGCATGAACATCGGCGACATGCGCAGCTGGGTCGGGCAGCGCAGCGTCGGCGGCCGCAAGACGCGAATAAGCAGCCTGATAGCCTGCGGTCTGCTCCTCAAGATCGATCTCTGTTGAGCCAGCCGCAGCGTCGTTTGCGCTGGACGACTTGAGGGCCTGCGGCTCGCGGAATAGCTGAGCGATCGCGGCAAAGACAGAAGGCCTGCGCGGAGGGTGATCAACGTCAGGAATCAAGAAGAAAGCGGATATACACACCATGCAGTAGCATTGTTCCCAGCTAACATTAGAGGAGACTGCGTGAGCAAGCGCGTGAGGCCGATGACCGCGACCTTCCTGTCCTTCGCCGCGAGCTTCGGAGCCTGGGGCACGACGAAGCTGGTCAGAACGTTCGCCCACAAACTGTGCATTCATCAGCTCGACTTCCAGGGAGGATATGATGGAACTTACCCTGGCTGGATGCTGTCGACCGCAGAAACTACGAAGTCCGGCGTGAGACCCTCGACTGGAACAGCGAGAGTGTAAGACAAAAAGTAGACGAAATGATAGACATAGGCATCCGTCTTCGAGCTCTGCATGCGCGTCAAGAGTGTCATAACGATGCCCTTGAAGTACTTCTGCAAGTCAGACCTACTCGACGCGGTGAGCTGCATGAAAGGACGTATATAGATGTTTGTGGACATACGGTGGTACGTAGCGCACGACGGCCTGCAAAAGCTCGAAGCCCCACGAGTCATTGAGCTTGCTCGGGATGAGTCTCTGTTGTACAATGCCCAAGACGCTCTCGATCTGCCCGCTGGCCACGACCTGAGCGGCATCCCGGGCTAAGAAAGCTTGTAGCAGGCGGACAAGACCCGGAATAGAACCCTTCTGCGTCCAGCTAGCGGGCGTGAGAAGTAAGGGCACGAGCGATCGGTACTCTGTCGGTACGCCTTCGTGTAAAGCAAGCATCTGGGCCAGGATCTGGAAGGTATACGGGATGTACTCTATAAACGCGGCGTTAACGCAAGGAGCACAACGAGAGTGATGCAAAGGACGTACGCTCGATCTCTTGTTGGATGATGAACGTGAAGGGCCCGAAAAGAGTCTGCTCGAAGACAGGGACGGAGCTCTTGTCAGCCGCACCAACAAAACTAAGCCACTCATGAGAATCGTTACGCAGCTAAAGATAGAGCCACCTACCGAATGAGCGCAGATATGCTCTCGAAGATGTACTGGTCGAAGTTGGGGTTACTGGGGTTCTTCGAGATGGTACCGAGAACAGCGACAAGACGCTGAAGCAGGGGCTGGTAACCTTCGACCAAGGTTTGACGCGCGGTGATGATAACACGCGCGAGGCCTACATCACAAGATAAGTACGCAATTCAGTGAGAGAACCGAGAAGAGCTTACAGCGCATGACAAGATCGTTCTCGGCCACCTTCTCCGGTGTACCAGCAGCTTCGACCTTACGTAGCAAGATGTCGATTAAGTTGAGCGCGAATGGCTTCACGTCGACATAGGTGAACCTGAGCGAAGTCAATAGTCGAATACGAGTGACGAGAACAAAAGAGCTCACAGAGGCGTTGTAGACCCCGGGGCACGGATCGCAAGAATACGGTCAATCGCAACCGCCGCGTAAGTATACACTACAACATCCTCCCCAGCGAGATGCTGCCCCAGGAGTGGCAGCACTGAGGTCAGTTGTTCCTTTGTCAACTGCACACCGTAAATAACGAGCTCCCCCTCATGCAAGATACTTATCACGAACCTGATTACGGAAGGTATGTAGGTACCGGATCGCGTCCATTTGGAGGACATTGTGGACACGACCAGGGTCTGCCTGAAGATCGTTGAAGACGTTCTCGCCGAAGAATTTGACAACATCGACGAGCGCGTTGGTGGCAGTTACGCCGAGGGAAACTGTACCACTACGCGCAGCAAGCGCCTCGAAGAGGAAGACAGCGCTATCTTTGCTCTTCCAGGCGTCGTCTCCTGTCGCCGCCAGACCACGATTGACCCACTCCATCGTCACAGTCGTCGCATCTGCCTCCAAACCACTCGAAACCAGGGCCTAGCTAGCCTTTAGTGCGAAGTATAGATTCGATATCGCCAATGAAATACCTTGACGACGTCAGCAGCAGCCTGACGCGGCGTGCTGATCTCGGTTGTGGCCAAATCGGAGCGTACGAACTCGAGAGGCGTGTCCTCCAGTGCCTCAAGATCGTGAGGGCGCAGGCCAACATTGGGAACGACGACGCCGGAAACAAGACCAGCGATCGTCTCGCGCGCTGAAAACAGGTCACGGTAGGGACCTGCACGAATTGCAGTTGAGATAAAACGGAGCGCCTGGGTGACGAGCTTGAAAGCGACCGCGTCAGTAGAGACAACGTGAGAGCATCATTCCGGCACTAACCGGATCATATGCGAGAGGTAGTTGAGTGCCACCGCCAACGAGCTGCCACACTGCGCGCACAAATGCCTCCACCGAAGCCGAGCGCGACAAAACCTCCGGATAAAGCTTCACGTACATCTCAGCAACCTCTAGCACTGTCGTGCGCACACGCGTTGATGTGCTGGGAGTAGCTTCGTCTGGCTACTTAGCGAGTTAGAACGTTGAAACTGCAAGGTAAGACGGACGCACGTCTGTCCTCAGCACTTCAGGGTCCCACGCCATCAAGCGCATGAAGTGGCCATTGGGAGAGCCAAAGAACTCCTCGTGCCCATCCTCCAGAGACGGTGGCAGATCCTGGCACGTCAAATCATAGAAGAGCTCGACGAGCATCCAAGTTGTGGTCGCCATCTGTTCGAGCTGGGTTTTGTCCGTAGGCGGCTCGTTGAGAAGCTTGTTCGCCGTATACGCGAAGAGCTGGTGGAATGGCGGAAGGAATTTGGTGAGGACGAGGTTGATCGTCGACCAGAGCGCGTCAGAGCGGCTTGCAGACCGCCATGGACGAAAGATTGAGTGTGCCGTCTCGAGTACGCCAGTGTTGACGTTGAAGTCAGTTGGCGAAAGTGACGAAACAAGTTGCTGTAGTCAGAGTCAGCAAAGATACAACAGATATATGCCAAGGTTAAATGAAGGTAGGACATAATAGGTTCTCCAGGATGAACATTCTGGCCGAGATGTCCCCGACCAAGTCAATCATAGGCCGTTCAGTAGTACAGCGCAACCTCAACCGTCCCGAGGAGAGAATCACGCTGCATGATCGGCATACGGGTAGTAATGTGAGAACCTCGAGGACGCAACCGGAGAATTGGATGACATGTACCGTGGCACCAAGAAGCGGAAACACAAAGGAATGCCCAATTCGGACTCACGTCAATCAATTCGGGCCACTGGTCAGGGAAGTCGATCTCCGCTATGAGAGATACGGACTCTGCGATCTGCGCACGAACGGCCTTGTCCTTCGGTGCCGAAAGCGCGATCATCGCGGGTACCAGGCGCGGACGCAGCGCGTCTTTGTCCGCGTCAGAGATTGGTCTGGGATCCTGTACGCCTTGTAAGCTTCAGACAGTCTTCCATATCAATGACACGCACTTCGGGGAGCCATCTTGTTTTAGCCTGATTTTTCAAGTATACGGCCGCGGCCAGACGGGTGGCAGAATCCTGGGAGCCTTCTAGTACGAGTTGCAGCAGCGATGTCAAGAATCCGGGCTGATCCGAGTAAGATGTAAGCGTCTGCTCGGCCTGCTTCCTGGTCTGAGGGTTAAGCGAGGCGAGGAGGAGCTGAGGGATGTCCGCCATGGTGGTGAGCGCGGTTCAACTTGGCGCGACGCGATCTCGATTCTCGACGCGTTTGCAGCGTGTTCGAGCATCCTCGTCATGTGGCTTGTCAAGCCTTCGACGCGACGCGACGCGTCCTGAACTTTCTCCCGACCTCCGTGAACTCAGTCACCGTTCTGACAGTTCAATGTACTTGTTTACCTCGCGAGAACTATACAACGCGACAGACGGCTGGTCTTCTAGCAGGAGCTGTGATGGGCTGGTGCCGGGGTACGCCAACGCTATCAAAAAGGTTTTGCATTCCAACTGACGCGATCGAGGAGATGAGGGCGAACAAGATGAACACGCCTGCACGTGGCTAGATCGTCGGCGTACTTCTGAAGAGCAATCTTCAATCGGACTACGACAATGCGATCTCTTTACCATTCCCACGTACAGCACTCTACTCTTGCGCTATGTCTGACTTTGACCGGACTCACCTGTCTAATATCCGCATACCATCTTCATGGCCGATCACCCTCATTCCACATCATCGTCGCCGAAGAAGACGCCGCCCGTGTTGCACCAACCGAAATAGTAGCTCCCCTCGAGCACCGCCCATCGGCTACTATATCGGCAGGAGGACGTTACATGTCGTACATGCCGCACTCTGGTTTCCACAATCAACGCATCGCTCTTGAGAATGCGCTCACGCTCGCGGCCATCCTCAATCGCACGCTCCTCCTACCTCCAGCTCGCCTTGGTCTCAAGCCCGCGATTCATTACGCGCCTTCTGATACCCTGTGGAAAACCCTCCTGAGTGCGGTTCCGACACCCAATGCTTCTCTTCCCGAGCAATGCTCGGTGAACCCGAACAACGCGCTGTGGTGCGAGCCTCTAGGCGACGCAACACATCTTCCATGGCACTGGCTTGTTGACTTTCAGTCTTTTGGGTCATCGTTCGACATATGGTCGCCCGCTGCACCTTCATATCCATGGTATGATGGGTCCGAGCCTCTCCTTGCAAATGATACAGCCGACTTCTTTGACACTTCAGTCTACACTCACCGCATAACCGACACCCCTGTCGAGCAATCTAAGTCTCTTGGACGCTATTCGTCTGCGCTCGACCTCAGAGTCTTGCAGAACGTGTCTGCGCGTCATCTACGCCTAGGCTCGCTCTTTGGATCTGCCCGATTACGCTTTTGGAAGCCTCAACATATCGCCGTCCGCTCGCACGTCCGCGCGCATCTGCGCATCATCAACACGGTCATAGACAGCTTGTCTAGCATCGCTGTAGCCAAGCTCGGTGGCCCCGATGCCTATCTCGCTGCGCATGTCCGCGTCAATGATAGACAATTTGAATCTAGAGGTGGTGCTCAGGCGGCTTGGTTTCTACTGGTATCTCGGCTTCTTGGAGGGCCCGATAACGCCAAAGCATTTGAACGTCACCTTTTCAATGCCACGACGGCTTCCGACGAGTACGACCTCAAGACTTACAAGCCTGCAAGAGCCATCGCCCCACGCATACCTGAACCAGTGCCGTTCACGACGTTTCCATCGAATTTCTCATGTCCCCGACCCCTCCATGAAGACGCATGGCTCTCGCCTCTGAACGTGCCACTGTTTTTGGCGTCGGATGCACGAGCAGAAGATCCACGTCTCTCAAAGTTCATGCGAACCTTTCCGTGCACTTTCACACTGGCCGAACTACTCCCATTTGACTCCGCCGTCGCCCTTCCTGTCTCTGCACTGGAGTCCTTGCGCGACTTCGATCCGGTCACCTCTCACACGCTCATTGAAAGCGGCCCGCGCGTTTTCGTTAGGCCCGACCAGTTGCACTCATCATTGGATGGCGCCCCTTTAATATCTCACCTTGCGCCCCTCCTCGACGCACACATAGCCGCACAGGCTATCACAGTAGCTGGAACACCGGAAAGCACGTTCTCTTCTCACATCCTGGACGTAGGCTGGCCCACGGCCCACGGGCGTCAGATTACGCAGAGGGGTTGAGTGTATCATCCAGGTCATAAGTAATGCATGTGCTCGTTCCGCTAGTCGTCTAACACCGAA
This sequence comes from Peniophora sp. CONT, assembly GCA_001632445.1. NCBI lineage: Eukaryota > Fungi > Basidiomycota > Agaricomycetes > Russulales > Peniophoraceae > Peniophora > Peniophora sp. CONT. Next base: position 55,853 of record KV424683.1, on the reverse strand, counting down.
CACAATGTGTATGTCTCTATACATTCGCCTAATATACCTCATGTACCGTGCATCCCTCACTTCGAGGCTGGCTCCCCAGACGGAATCCCCAAGGTCTTGCGCGCAGCTTCCTTCTTTGCGGCTGTGTCACCACGCAGAGGCACGTTGTAAGCCTTGAGAATAGCTTCATAGCGCTCGCCTGCGAATAATTGTTAGCACCCTGCGACCAAATAGTCGTCGCGCCGAATGACAAGCAGTCGTTTTGCCCGTCTACGACAGTCGCGCCAGCCATCTTAGGCGGCCGCGCGGCCGTGAGAGCGTAGGGAGCACAGCGTGCACAGGATCGCAAATGTAACACTCGTGGAACAAGGAATAAGCAGGACGTACGTGTAAGATGCTCGAACTCGCCCCGAGTCGCAGGGAATCCGGCGGGCGGTTTTGCGCCCGCCGCTGTTACCGGTGCCATGATCGTAGACTTGTTGGTCGTGGCTCGTGCGTTGTGTAGACGGGCGTACAGCTGTTCCTGGCTGTGATTGCCCTCAACATACGCCCCAGATGAACCTCCCGAAAATCCAGACATACCTGAGTCGCAAAGCCTCTTGGAGCTCCTCGATACGCTTCTCAAGATCTCCGGTGCTGGCGGGCTGCGAAACCGCCGCGCTACTCGGGCCTGCGGAACCGTAGCTCTTGAGATCCTGTACATCCTTACGCAGCAGTGCTTGACCCTCTTCAATTGCAGCGAGCCGGGTCAGGATGGAGTTCAAGTCCGCATAGGACGGACCTGCAACGGGTGCAGCGCTGATGGAGGAAGACGAGGCCTGAGTGATATCGCGGGAAGTGACGATCAACTGCTCTCCTATCGCACCCAGAGCAGTGGCGAGCTGGTTAGGCCATGCCGGCGTGGAAGTGTTGTTATTGCCTGGGGCGGTGGTTCAGCGAAGCCCTGTATAAGCGGCAGACAATGCAGTACCAGAATGGACCGTCTCCGTAGAAGACATCGACGAGGAATAAGGGTAGATGTTGAGGTGTGGGTACTCGCCTTGGTTGCCGTTTATGCCGTTCATATGGTAGTCGAGGATGTGGGATGTCTATCCGACTTCGGAAGATAACTACATGCGCTTATAGAGCATCCTAGTGAGAGCAGATCAAAGAGTCATTGAAGGCCATTGGGCGCTGTGAGCCTTCCCAGGTGCAGGTCCCTTTGAGCACAACTGGTCGGCGAGCTCACACGCGTCGGAAAACAGTGGCGTTGATGAGCTGTGCTACCTCATGCGACATCCTGAGTCCTGACAGCGGTCTCAGGCTCTGCATGCGCTGATTACTATGCTCAGAGTGTTCCGATGGTTTCACACAATATGCTTTTGGTCGAACTTCAATCGCAAAGTGATCTTCGAGTGCACAGAGTCCAAGCATTGACCGATCATCAGCGTAGAAAGCATACCAATAGTCGGCAGTGTATATTCCTGAGAACGTGTGAGAGCCACAATCCATGGCATGAGAAGCAGGATGGCGCCCTCGTGAGACAGACGTGCACGTATCCAGGGCTGAGAATGTGGCTCTCGGGAGCGATGCAGATAGTCCGGGAGCTCAGTTTGGTGGTACGGTGCCCAATTCAGTGGTTTCTCAGTGCAGAGGTACTGGAAACGTAGTCGCGTGCGCGGTTTCGCAAGGCGACGAGACTGCATAAAAGAAACCCGTTGATGATCGGGTTGTGCTCAGGTGGATCACAACAGTGGTCTCATAACTCTGATGATGACCCGGTAGACTCGGACGTCAGAGTGCAGATACTAGCGCACAGGAGTAGTATGGTGGCAGAGGACTGCGTATCTGCCAACTTACTTCACTCGAAAGAGATGAACTGCCCTCTCGACCCAAAGCGTCAGACGTTACGCATATCAATGTCGGAAAAGTGACTGAGATAGGGAGTAGTCTGGCAATAATGGTCTGAGACTCTGAGCAGAGTTGCCCGAGTGCACGCCGACGGCTCGGACGCGCGCACCCGGGACCCGGGCCGGCTACTGACCCAAGTACGCGCTTAGAAGCTTCAGGCGTAAGTTGCGATAGTAGCAAGCGTCGATGTTGTTCAAAATTGAGATGACAACTATTGAAATGGGGAGCATGATAGACATGTATTACAACCCGCAGTCACGATCCAGATGGCGTCCTACTCATACATAACCCATTAAACGAAGCACACTTATCATACATTTAATTGAACCGAACCAGGTGGGCCATGAAAAGCCTCACTTCGAAGACTGTGAGCTCGTATCGTGGATGGAATCCGGCACCGCGCGTTCAATGGACTCCGGCAAGATCTACATGGCACTGTTTAAGTATGTAGGCATGGAAGCAACATGGTTCTACGAACCTTCTGAACACCTTCCGGGACCATGGAAGCACCAGTAGCATGCGAACGCCCGACACCCCAGCTACTCTCGCCCCGGGCAGATCCACTCTCGACACCGAAGCTAGATCCAGCACCCCTGCGGTCGAAGCCAGAAGTGCGCAGCTCATCACCGCCGCCACTGGCAATCACTCCTCCGGAAGGCGCCTGACGCTGGGCCCTGGAGGTGTCGGTGCCATCGGCGATATTCGAAGAGCGGAACGTGGCGCCATTGGGCTTGACCGTGCCCGACACCTTCGGCCCCGCGTCGGAAGGCGTACGTGAGCCAGAGCCACTGAGGTCGGCGTCCCAGTCGTTAAAACGCGCGAAGGCGTCGGACTGAGCACGATTGTTCTGAGTGGTGTGCGACATGTAGATAGATATGGCTTTGGATAAGAGCACTTGAATGGTTGATTCAGCGGATGCGTTGGTTATACGGGAGATGGTTGACAAACTGGTGCGGACTATATGTAGCGGTGGCGAGATACCCCGCTGTAGTCGTTCTCCGACTCGTGCGTCACCAGCGGGTTAGGATCGTTACGACGTCGACAGTCGGAGACAAAGCTGGGTCTCTCGTAGCCGGTCGGCGTCGTGGGTTGTGGTGGTGTAGGTCAGACAAGAGGAGCGCATCGAAGTGCCGAAGGCATGTGCTAATAGTCATGGTCACCGGCGGTGTCAGCTGCTCCGGAAACAGAGGTGCGGCCTGCGCATGAATGATCCTGTGAATTCAGTACAGTAAACTCGCTCCCAGGTTTCTGGACTTGGCTAGCGTCCGTTATTACATGGCTAGCGGTTAACTACCCTCTCCCTCATCCTCGCATTTGGATGCTTAAAGAAACCTCGTCAGCTTACGCGTAGGCACGTCTTGCTCGGACCGTTTCTTGACCAGTCATTGAAGTTGAGATGCATGTTTGGGACGATCGGACATAGCTCGAAGTGTGTATAAATTCTATCCGGAACTGGCAATGTAAATTGAACGACAAGTATAGGATAGACGCATGCGGTGACTGTAAGTTGTAACGACGGCATAAGTCGCGCAGACAAAGCAACGACGACCATCTGCGCAATGGTCAGCAAAAGAAAGTACTTGGAGTATGTAAGTGCAACTCACATTAACGAATACCGACGAGAACCAGCTCAACGAAGCTTGGAAAAGAGTTTTGGTGCCAGGCAGTTCTGTGGGCAGGCATTAGTTTCGCGCCTGTTATCAAGATGAGGTGACGCACGTCGGCGCAGTGCATCATGCTGAAAGGGCGTCAGTATCATTCATCTGTATGAAATGTTGGGAGAACGCACTGGACTGGAGGAGCAGACGGGGCACGCGTCACATGTATTCGTCAGAGAAAAACCTCTGAATAGTGGACAAGTATACGTACACCTACGCGTGCTGATTAGTGCAGTCCAAGTACAGTGTAGGTAGATACTCACAGCTCCTCAACACAGTCCTCGCCCTTGAAGCCCTGGCCGGACGTGACCTTCTCCTGGCAGGCAAGGAAGTGGTGGGTGTGACTCCTGCACTCGGAAGACTCCTGGCACTCCTCGCGGAGAGCTGGCGTGGGCTATCATTGCGTATAACCATTTAGCTACGTATCCAGCACAGTGAGATAACTGCGACGTACGTCCTCAGGCTCCTCCTCTTCCTCCTCTGCTGCCTCCTCCTTCGGCTCCTCTGCCTGCTCGTCCTTAGACTCGTCCTGAGCTTCAGCCTTCTCGGGTGCCTCCTCGGCGTACGTCGTAGGGAGAAGCGACGAAAAGAAGTCGGAGAGCGCCATAGTGGTGGTTGAGTTGAAGTGTGTTGGCGAGTAAGAAGTTCGGGATTCGTCGGAGGCACGGCAGTTGCCGTGATCGGACATTCACCCGGCACGCCCGGTGAGCGACTGGCCAGAGCTTACAAGCGATATTGCTCTATTCTACTCGTACACAGACCCGATTCATTACAAAGGTCATACAGTCATGTATAATACTACCAGTGCCATGGAAGCGGCGCTACCCAAGGAGCAAAATCGTATTCCCCTCCAAACCCTCCCAGGTTGTCCGCGTGGAAGTACTTGCATCGCCGCTCTCCCCATCTCTCAAGCTCCAAGCCGCGATGTGTGCGCAGTACTGAATGATTGACGCTCCCTATTGCAAGCATTTTGAGATTGGGAAGACTGCCATCGAGTACGTCGCGCAAGGGGCCGGATACGTTCATGAACGGAAGCGATAGGATCTTGAGGTCCCGGGGAAGTCCGGGGAGTAGTTGCTGGAAATAAGTTAGCGAGAGCAGGAATGCAGGTATGAACATGGACATGCCGAAACCAATGTGGTGTCATCCATGTGAGCGTGCGGGAAAGTAAGATGCAGGGCGATAACCGACTTGGGTATCAGCCAAATGGCAAGAGCCGGGTCTTTCGGTAACTCCATGGCGAGCACAGTCAGCTTCTGCAGTACTGGAAGAACGCTCCAGACGATGGAACCGCTGATCTGGTTTGCGAGCGCGTTTGTGATGCGTAGAGATTGCAAGGATGGGTGCGCTCGGATGAAGTCGGTCATCGACGGTACCAGGACGGGATCTTCCGCGCTATGCGGGCTACCGTCAATCTGGAAAGAGAACGCGCGAAGCGATGGTAGCGCAGAAGTATGCGTGCGGAATGCCGCCGATAACGTCGGAGTGTCGGCGCGCGACACCGTGCACGTCAGGCTTAGACACTGTATATGACGACCTTCAAGGAAGATCATCGACAACAGCTCTCCGTCACGGATACTGCATCGCAAATCCAGGGATGTGAGGCTACCGAAGGGAACGCGACCGTCGAGCATGAACCGCGAGTTTTGTATGACGAGCTGGCGTAAAGCGATGCTCCGTCCACAGAAGATATGGTCGAGGCTTGGTGGTGCACCGTCGATTCCCTCGCCTCCGTACGCAAAGCGTGTCAAGAGAGGGAAATTGGGCAGCTCAGCTGTTAGAGGGCTGATAGGGCTATCGCGTGATGTAATGAGCGTCTATAAGCTGTCATAAGATGATGATTCACGTACTCGAGTACCAGACCTTTGAGTTTCGTCTGGTTCTTGTCAAGCGCGTGAAGAAGAGTTTGCATCGCCTTTCCATCCATGCGACAACCGAACGAAGTCAGATTGACGAGTTTGGGTATAGCGTTCTCGAGCATGGCTTCAGAGAGTCGCCGTGAGATCGCGTAGTAGAGTGAGTGAGTGCGACAGCTTACCCAGCTGGAAAGCCAGAGCACCTTCCGTACTTGATGAGAACACATTGAGGGAACGGACGTGGCATGCGTGTTTCGGGTCAGACACAAGATGGGTCAAGATCTCCGCACTACGACGGGCGTGCCACTCGTCGAGCTCCTGCGACAATATGTCCGTGAAGTGGCGACGGTGGGGCTCGGTACCAAAGTGTAGGTTCACAGTCTGGAGTAGAAGTTGACTTGCAATGGCGGAGAGGGCGTGAGGGACAAGCAAGAGACTCCGTAGATCGCTCTTTGATAGATACAGGGCAACTTCGCGCCACACCTCGCTGGACAAACGCGTATTTCCCCGGACCGAACGCTTCTGCTGAACGGCAAGTTAGATCTACCGATCGTATGAAACGGTGATCAACGAACTTTGCTATCACTGCCATTACCCGATGGAAGCAGCTCAGATGCCTCGGGGTGCTCCGGTTCAAGCTGCAGAATCATTTGCAGATCTGCAGAGACGAGAGAACGAGCAACAGCGACGGCAATCATGACTTCGTGAGCGTGCAAAGCAAGGAGTATTGAGAGCAGGTTCGCCCACCTTGATGAGCAGCACCCCGCATTCCGGCGGCCAATCTTGCCTTAGCTCGAATAAGCCTCGCCTGTATCTGCTTGTCTGGGCGTGCGGCAGCCAGATGCAGAACGGACTGGGCCGCATTCTCGATGGTCGTTCTAGAGCTGAGAGAAAGCGTTACGGCGCCGCTTTTGATCGCGACAAAGGCGGCCGGAGCACTCACTTCGGATTGGCGGCTATTCGTTCCATAGCATATAGGAGAACGTCGACTTTCACCTCATTCGAAAGTGCGGAGACAACATCGCGCACACTGGCGTCCACAATTTTGGGATTGAACATAGCCATAGTGACCAGAGCCTGGATGGCGTGAGGTGAGGAAACAGAGCGCCAGACACGACCAAGCCTTTTCAGAGCGTCTAGCCGGAGATCGAAGACAGGTGGAAGTACAGACGAGACAATGCCGAAGTACTTAAGTCAAAGATACGTTCGTGCGCGGGTGCAAAAGCGACGAAAATTGCCAGGTACTCCAAGTTCACAGCTGTCGGATCCTTGAGCACTGACCAGAGAGCAGCCGGAGCGCCACGAAGATGAGAGTACGTTGTAAAGTGACTCTGAGATCCCGCCTGGGTCGAACCCAGAGCGGGCCCAGTGGTGGCCGAGGGAACAGGCACATGCACAGCACAGCGCGCGGCGGCCGGGCGTGAGGCTTCGGCAATTACCGGACAGCCAGTACCATCGAATTCCAGCGCTATGTGCATCCATTATTTCTCGCATAGGTGAACACACGTACTATACTAAGGCTTCATCAGTTAGCGAAGCTAAAGAGTCACCATGGAGACTAGGTTCGTTTTTGGAGAGGCGGCTAAATATACTGAGCTCAAAGACAAAGCGAGCTCGAAGCATTTCAATATCGTTACAAATACAATGGTATTATACATGATGCAGTCATCTATAGCTAAGACTCACACTTCTCGTCTGGTTCTGCGTCCAATCTAGGTGGCTTCATCCTCTTCAAAAACTCCTGTGCCGAACCCCTCGTCGGGACAGGAAGTTCTTGTACGGAGGAAAACTCCCGGACGACGTCGACAGCCTCGTTGAGGACATATACGTGGGGATGTTTTGTTGTTCGAAGGACATCCGATACGAGCTTTAGCATCTCCTCGATGATATAGAGCGGAAGCCGAGGAAGTGGAGGGGCAGTACCGACCTTGTCGCTCCAAAGAACATCACGCAACAGAGCGACAAGGCCTGCCTGGAATGCCTCCGAATCGCAGCGTTTTCTCCAATTCGTGGTCACTGCCCGGAATGTGCCCACATAAAGCTCCTCGCTATCCGGAGTGTGTTTGACAGGTGTCGACCTTAGGGCGTTGAAGAGCAGATCCAGAACGTAAAGAGTGCCGCCGTGCTTGACCGCAAGATCCTGTAAGCGGCGAAGTTGCTCTCTGAATGGCTTAACAGATCCTTCACGACCAGCCGCTATTGCACTCATGCGCCGACGCATGTCATCCGCGTAAAGTTCGTCTGGGCTCAATTCAACGAGCTTTTGGGGTTTAGGCGTGTAGGCGTCCCAGGTGGCCGATTGTATGTTTCGAAGGCGCCATGCCGTCTCCGCCAATCGAGACGTCATCGTTACGGGTAGGAGGAAGTGAGGCATCATAGTATCATGAGGGCCGTAGGTACCACTCGAACTGATCGAGGTAGAGGCGTCCAGAGCAGAGATACTGGCACCCGGCAAAAGTGTAAGGATGCGTTCCGTGACGTCTGAGATGGCTTGAACAACCGAGCGCATGGCGGTATCCACGGGTTTGGCCCAACCGAGGATATTCCAACAATATTCGAGCTCTGCAACGTTCTCGTTGTGCTCTTCTAGTATATCCCGTAAGAGCTCTTCGGGAGCGTCTGTCGCCGTATCGAGTTTGTCGCGTAGAAGACGTCCAGCATGCCAAGCCTTCTTCACCAGCTTGTCAAGCATGGCGGAAGACTTCAGAGCCGCGGCATCCTCGCCTAAAGTGTACGACTCGCCAGATACGGAAGCCAGGCTACGGATGGCAGAGATGGCCGAGTCGCGCACGCGTACATCTTGAAGCAGCGCATGAACCGTCATGATGGACATACAAAGCCAACGATGTCGAAACGCAGAGTCTGCGAAGGGATGCACATTCTGGCCTTGATCAGGCGGATGGTTCACGGGGTCTGCAAGGTAATGAAGCGTCCTCGCCATGATTTCCTTATCAGCAAACCACTGCCATTTCCCCTTCTTCATGTTCAGCACGAGTGATAAAGCCGCGTCAACGCAAGCGCGGGCGCGCTGACGACGTGAGCGAGGCTCGAGGATGCCGGGATCTATGCATGTGTGAAGCAAACGCGTGATACGCCCGCTGAGGTCGATCACGGTATCCGTTGAGGACAAGGAAAATGGAGACGAATCATGCTGAGCGTCGCTAGATTCTGTGGAGATATCCATTTTCTTCTGCTGGTCCGTATTCTTGGCAACTTCTGCCCAAACTTCCTTTCCCCACTGTGTGCTGAGCGAGCCAGGAATGCCAGATAGAAAGGGCTCGAGCTCGGTATCCTCGGTGAGATTGTCTACCACCCAGCATATAGCTCGAGCGTCGCGTTCCCGACGCTTGTCACAGTTATCCATGGCAAGCTGCACTCGCCCATCTGACATGTTACTGCTGATTGGCCGCTCAAAGCCGCCGGTGCTCTTGTCGCTATAGGTGCGTCTCCTGACGACTCGAAAGAAGTACCAGAATATGCCAGATAGGGGGGATTGGTAAGGGGACTGTGCATTCAGAACGGGTGCAACGACAGTGTAAGCGTAGAACACAGCGGCGAGCGCGATGGACAGAGTAGTCATGATTGCCACGGTGTAGTTGATCTGCCAAAGCATATCGCACAAGCCCCAGAAGAATAGAAATAACGACCCATGTATGAGAGTGGGGATGACATCCACCATAAAGGAGATTTTGTGCTTGTCTGCTCCCTCGAACAGGTATTGCCGGATACGCGCGCGTTTAAGGTTGCTGGAGTAGCGCTGATACAGGTGCATGTAGTCGCGCACCCACTGTTGTACAATTGTCGCAAACAGTGCAGCCGTGAGACTCAATACAAGACTGATAGACCAGCAAACGTTGACGCGGACATCAGATGCAGCAGGGGTGAAGCTATCAAGATGCGTAGATGGGGCTGGCGGCAGCAGAGAACTGTTCGTGCCGAGCTGGGTAGCAATTACAGACAGTAGGAATACGCTCTGCTCAGCAAGAGTCTCAGTTTGAGTGGGGGGATCGGGCTGCAAGTTGGGATAGCTGGCTACGAGGAACGTGGTTACGGTAGCGGAAAAGAGACCAGCCTGTGACGAGTGTGAGTGCAATCCGAAGGACAGCGATCGCGGGACGTACAAATGTTATCACCACGGCCATGTCATCCTTCCAACTGTCTATCAATGCCTTGTCGTGGGACTATGCATAGGCTATGAGGGCGTGTGCGGTACCGCATGCGAATCGGCGCACCTCAGCCTCCTGAACATATACGGCCCACAGTGCAGCCGCACGCTCGTCGTACTCCTTCGAAGCCTCTTTGGCATCCGTTTCTGAGGAGCGACCTTCCGAAGTCCCCGTTTGCTTGCGCTCAGTCTCAACGCCTACACGTCCACAGACCGTTAGCTTCCGTTTGAGGCGGTTGAGAACACAAACTGACCTTGCGGCCGTGGGCTTAACTCTGGTTCTATCGTGCACGATGCGTGAGGATACGACTTGATAGTGGTATCCTGATGCTACGTACTGAGGTCATCATTGTGAAAAGGATTCGTGAACATGAAGGGAAGAGAGAAAGTCTGAGCAGGATGGACGTCGGGATCAAGAGGCCCCGATATATCTCAAGTGCGAGTGATGCGCGATATGGACACCGCTTTCCTTCTTGCCACCATCGCCACCCATTCAATGTTATTCTTCCATTCTCGCAACGGATGGCTCAATGGTAGAAGACTGGTGAAAGCTGTACATTCGACTAGTTGTCCCCCGGCGATTCGGCAACTAGTGGACTGCATGATATAATGCGTATTTCGAATCGCGACCACGATTGCCTCGATGGGGATTCCTCTGACTGTAGTCCTAGCGGCCTGTCACATATCCTACGTGCATGTACATAACCTACAAGGGTTTTCGCACTGTAGGTGTGCGTGCGTTCCGTGTCAGTCGGTGAGCTCCGGCGGAGTTTGACCACTGAGCGTCGGGCTTTCGATCGTGGCGTTCGTTCAAGTTCCACTGCGGTTTTCGCCAGGTTGCCTCCAAACATATGTCCGTTCTTGCAAGTCGAGCTTGAGTCGAGCTGCGTATGTCTGGACATAACAACGCCCCATGTTCTGCGCGACGGCGTCTACTTCATGATCACTGCTAGGCATATCTGTCCTTGGGTATCACAGCGATTTCTTTTTCGGCCGATGTTGCAGTGTAAGAAGTACCTCACTCATCTTCAATAACAAGAATCTTAGTATGAACATGGAGGAGTAAGTAAACGACGTCATATGGTAGGGGAGCACTTTGGCAGACGGATATGTGGGCAAGATACAACGAGAAGAGCAGATGCGACAGGAAGAGCAGATTTGATGATATGCAGCAAGAAAATCGAGATATGTACGAACAGATCCGCGAGTAAATAGAACTTAAGCGACACCAGATGAGGCAGCCTGCTCCGCAACTAGTTCAGCCGACCACATGTCGAGGGTTTTGTATGGATTGTATTTGATGAGTTCCTGGATGAGATTCTTGATGTACGTCGGTCTAGCATGGTCATAGACCCCGTGTTCCTCGTCGTAGGCCACTCCGATCATAGCCCAGCGCCATTTCTAACGATAATTGAACATCAATCACCGTTCATCACTTGAAAACGGAAGCGACTGACAAGATAGCGAACCAGCTCTTTGTCACGAGCGCGCACAGTTTTCCATGCGTCATCACCTCCAAAATATATCTGATATGAATGCTCGGCGTACTCGCCAACGAAAGGATAGTGTGCTATTGGCAGCATATCCTCGTCCTGTACTTTACTGAAGCGTTGCTTTTTGCGCGCCAGCTTCGCATTAATAGCTCGTTGTTGACGAGCTTGTTCGGGATTGTCCCGGAGCATCTGCGCCGTGACAGGAGGATACTGTAACCACATTTGGCCAAGCTCTATGAGAGCCGTAGTACGTTTTTCTCCCAGACCCAAGCGCTGTATAAGGTCATACAACTCCTGCCAATTCGCTGCGCAGACGTTGAGATTACTGTTTATGGAGGGGAGCAAAGCGCACCTTTAGATAGTGCCTCCGGTGTGCCCCACCGTTCGGTCAGGTTGTAGAACATCGGTACCGCTACAGTCCCTCGCGTCTTATTCAAGAGAATGACTGCGATTACCATGTGGAATAGATTATCCTTGAGACACTCTTTCGCCTAATCAGAGTGTATCAACAGAGGTAGGAAAGCTTTGCGTACCTTGGATGAGGATGGGTCGCACATGGGGATCCCGAAGGTCTTCAGAGTGTTGAAACATCTCGATAAAGAACAGAGCAAAGCCGGGTTTGCTACGTATGCATGCCAGAGTTCTGTCGCACGCAGCTTTGTCCTGACGAAGGTGCACTCGTGCGAGTTTCTCCGCCTCGAGTATATGACCTAACTCTTGATCCTCCTGGCTGAGTGGAGGAGGCGATGGTCGCTGAAAGTATCGAGACGAGTGCAGCAGAGGCGCTGGCGTCACAGCCGGAACGGCTTTGGGGGCGGCTTTGATGACTGCGGCCTTGACAGATTTGGCTACTTTGAAGTAGTGGGAATCGACCATAACAGCAGCCTGCTTAGACCTATCGGGGCCACTCGTGCGCTTGGTGACAGACGTTGCCGCGGTAGAGACAGCCACGGCCTTTCGCTTGGTAGTCTTCGTGCGACCCATGAGCAGAGATATCAAGCCTAGGGAGGTGCAGAAAGTTGGCGATGGTCAGGGTGAGAGAGCAAGTCGCGACCCCAGCGGCGATGCGCGTTACGCGACGGACGGGATCAGCGCAAGTAAACGCGGTCACATGTCTTTATCTTGGACCTACAGTCCTACAATCTGCACCTGTTCGTTGTGTCTTTCGAATGACCAAGTTTTGCAATTTCGTTCGTCGGGCATTCATTGTGTATCAATACTCTTAGTATACAAAACTACATAGTGAGAAGTGCAAGGAAAAGTGTACAGAAGTGTGATGTGGGCGTGCTTCACAAATGCCATGACCAGCCATCACGTCGTTTGGGAACCCTTATGGATTTCCTGCTCGTGCAGACGCGCGCATACCTTCCGGTGAGAAGCACTCCAATGCTGTTTTTGACATGCGCCGTCACAGTCTGGAAGCAAGTCAGAGATTGGCGCAAAGAAATTGCATGAACCAGGTACGTACACCGGGTCTTGCCACAGCCCCGACATTTTCGGAGGATTGCGCTTGGATTGCCGCACCACGAGCAACGATAGAGGTCAACTTCGCTCATGTTGATAGTAGAGTGAAGTCCCCGATGCTCGTGGATAGCGTGCCCGCGATTGTCGACGTCGGTCATGTCAAAGCGCTCGAGCCATTGGGCAAGACTGTCCTCGACTTTGTCCTCATCCAGCTCACCGCCCGGCAGGACTCTGTCGTTAAGACGTGCTGTCACCTCATCCCACGCCTGGGATGCTTTCTCTAGGCGTTCGTAGAAAGTCAAAGCGGCCATACGTGTCGAAGTCTTGGAGACTGGACGGCCAAGGTGGCGCATCGCCAGTTCTGCGACCTCCATCACGTCCTTCGTGCGCTGTTACAAGTGTCACCTCATGCAGGCAAGTCACGGGGGTGAAACATCGAACCTTGAGTCGAGGTAAATCTGGCGTCTGTTCGTGACCATACAAAAGAACTGTCATAAGTGTATGGAGGTAGCAGACGGAGAGCATGCTCCGTCCATCCGGAGGAGCGTGATGAATGAAGGCTTTCGAATCCTCCCATGCACTGACAGCAAACGCGTAGCCTTCGTGCAGTTGCTGTGGGTCGTGGCTAGCATCTTGCAGTTTGCGAAGAGCGCTATCGCAGGCATGTTCTGTCGCACGGAATAGCTAGCAAGAGGTTCAGCCGGTGATAAGATCAATAAGATAGATGTGAGACGTACCAAGCCGTGCTTCACATACCCTGTCAGATTCGGGCACTTTAGACCTTTCTTGGCATCGCGTAGGCCTTCCGGTTTTCCATGCCCTATGAGCGTCAAGATGTAATAGAAGAAGCCGATGGTAGGGCTACGCTCGACCGAACGGACAGCGATCGCACGCGCTTCGTCCGTGCGCTGCTCGATGATAAGATACTGCGCGAACGCTCGTCAATCGTCGTTACGTAACAGATGTTGGTGACGAACCTTCAATTCCAGAATGTCAGCGTCATCCAAATCCTTTGCGTTCCCAGATTTACGTAGTTCTCGTGCACAAGCCGGCAGTGCTTCATGCCACATCGTGAACGGTAGCCCCATGTTGTCCATCTCGAGTTTACCTGTGCGCGTATTCTCGACCTGCCACCCCCCTTGGGCAATCGAATGTTCCGTCTTGAGAATGAGTTCGGCAACCCGACCTTGAGTGTTCCGTTCAGATGTCGCTATGAAGAGACACGAAGGAAATGGACCTACGTCCGCATTTGATGTAATTGTGGTCCCGCACAAGAGTTTTCATTGCGTCTACAAAGAGTTTCGTTCCTTGTAGAGAAAGATAGGTATCACTCTGGTCTGCGCCATAGTTGACTAAGATCTCCGACACTCGGTCAGGCCATGGTCGACCGATCGAGTCCATCATCTTGTTGGGGTCGTAGCGAATCTGTTCTACCTCGCCGAGCGAGATACAGGCACGCATGATACCGGCCAATCCTTCTGCGCGAATGCGAATGTCCTTGTTGCGCGTACATGATAGCAAAAAGTCGATGGCATGACCGTCCGCCCAAAAGTCCTTGTAGCAATGCTGAGAAGCACCGGAAAGGAACTCGAGAACGTGATCTCGGAGAGTATGCGATGTATTCGGCTTGCGGATGTAGAAGAGGGCCGACCGAAGAAGTCGTGGTACTTGGAGCTGGCGCAGATCCTCAGGAGATGGTGGTTCCTCGTTTTGGACGATGGATGCGGCTGAGTGCGAGATGACAGTCCAAACATAAGACGCTGCCCTCAGATTTTCCGGATCTGCATCTAGGGTGTCCAGAAGCGTAGGTATCTTGCGCGCGATGGCCGCGCGAACCTCAAATCCGCCATGGTGAGTTACCTGAGCGAGGGACTCGAGAGCCACAGAGCGAGAAGCGGGGCGATCAAGCAAAGCCATGAGCTTGTTGAGATAGTCTCAATGAGAACGATAAGTTAGCATGCGCACTTCATAACGAGTGAGCACAAAGCTTGCCTGCTTCCTTGAATATACGGTTGCGCAGGATCGAGTCCGCCGACATCTTGGTATAGATTCCGATAGTGCCCCCGAGCACCCTGTCATTCTCGGCCCACAAGGCGAACTTGTACCTAAACGAAACAAGTTAATCCTGATTGAATCATTGTAAAAGTCATACTGAGAAATGACGAACAGCTGGTCAAGCTTCAGAGCAGCATCGTCGAAGTTCTTATGCACTTGCTTCAGTCCATGTCGACCATCCAGATCTGATGCTCTAGTCAGTTTATTGCTGCACCACTTCAGCCCATGTACCGATTAACCCGGGATTTTGAGCCACGAGCAGAGGACATCCGCAACCGCCTCCCATCCCTGAGCTTGATACACAGCATCGAGCAATTCCTGGGGCGGGGGCGGAGTCGACGGGATCCCGGCCTTCTTCTTGCTCTTGCTCTTCTGACCCTTCTTAGAAGGCATGGCTAGTCGGCGATAGCAACGGATCAGCCCTGTGGAATAATGGAGCAGGCTACGATGGGTCGAGTGGTGGAAGCGCGAAACAAGCTGCGCGTGTAGATGTAGCAGGGCGTGTGACCGTGACTCCGGCGATTACCGTGTTGACAGCTCAGGTCTTGCCACCACACTGTTCAACCTGTAAAACTTGTTCTGCCAGTTTATCATTTCTCGATGCTTTCACTGCAGACCTATTTGAGCATCTTGTATAAGCTCATGTTGGACATCATCAGTGACATATCCGCTCTTTGTCATCTTGCCCGACCAGCGTCGGGAATGACGCCACGGTCCAAGCTTCCTACCAGGACTTTGCAAACCCACACACGCTCTATAGCTGCCACTCGAAGTCTCGAACCACTACCTTACCTTCTAGCCCGCGTGACCATCCCTCCTTAGAGTATATATATACTACGCTCACGCAGTCACGCCGCCACTCCCGACTCCTGGTAGTATCAGGTCTACGAACCAGCAATCATCAGCCGCGTCGTCTTCTGAGTTCTCTCTCTGTCCCCATGTCCCAAGAGCAGTCTGTTTGGCGACTTAGCGAGCTCGGCAAGGGTCCGACCGCCCTGAAGCAGCATCGCGAGCCCGTCCCAAGCCCTGGTTCGGGTCAGTATCTCGTCCGCATACATTCCGTTTCTCTCAACTATCGCGATGTCGCGATCGCGAATGGGACCTACGGATTACCTGGAATAGAGGCGGGAATCGTACTTTGCGCAGATATGGCCGGCGAGATTGTCTCCGCAGGAGAGGTGCGCGTTCATGCATTCATTTGAATGTTGAGAACTAAGCCTACGACCTTCAGCGCACGTCCAAATTTCACTCGGGAGACAAAGTTACGTCCCTCTTTGACCAACAACACATCTACGGACCATCGAGCACTGGTCGTGAGTCATGACCTATACAGTCGTTTTACTCACGCGGGATGCCGACCGTGACATTAGAGATTCTTGGTGGCCCTCTTGACGGAACCCTCCAGGAGTACCGCGTATTTGACGAAATCACGCTACTACGCGCACCGGAATATCTGTCGGTGAGTGCGCGATCCCAACCTCCCAAACTTATGCTCATACTCGCGAGAAGTACGACGAGCTCTCTACCTTCCCCATTGCAGCCGTGACTGCATGGAACGCGCTGTATGGTGGCAAGACCCTCATTCCTGGCCAGACTGTGCTTCTGCAGGGCACAGGCGGCGTATCGATGTTTGGTCTCTTGATCGCGAAGGCCGCTGGCGCTAGGACTATCATCACGTCCTCTTCCGACGAAAAGCTCGAGCTTGCGACGAAGATGGGGGCCACCCATACCATCAACTACAAGTGTACGCCAGATTGGGATGCAGAAGTCAGGAAGCTTACGAATGGCGTCGGCGCACACCACGTCATCGACAATGTCGGTATCAACGAAATCGAGCGATGCTTCAACTGCGTGGCTGCAGGTGGCGTCATCAGTAGCATTGGCTTCCTTGGCGGCGAGCAAAAGGCCACGCCCAATGTCCCATTGCTCGCTCTATTCAAGCAAGCTACCTTGCGGTACGTACGTTTATTTGGTGTTGCCCCAACTTCTTCGTTCAACCTTACTTCGTTAAAGTGGTATCGTCGTCGGCTCCAAAGAGCAATTCGAGCAGCTGTTGCAGTTCTCCGATTTCAATCAGATCCACCCTCACATCGATCGCGTCTTCGCTTACGATCAGGCAGTCGAGGCTCTCCAGTATTTGGAAAGCGCGCAGCATTTCGGAAAGGTAGTCATTCATGTAACATCCCATTAAAGCACAAAGTTGCGTACATGTTGTGGTGCATTTGTAAATCAGTCAATCTTTGGATCAAACATGCGCCGAATTTATATTTCAAGTTAGTGCCGGACCTCTTCAGACACCGGGACTTGTACCTAGGCAACTCTCCATGAGGTTTTCCGGCACATGTGCCTCGAGGTTGTGTATGAAATCGGCGAGGGGAATGTGATCCATACCAGCCACAGGAACACCTTCGTGCATGACGCGTACGGCGAATGACCCATCATGCTGCTTCCAGACCTAGATGTCAACCGCCCAGTAAGATCTCGGGCACATATTTTGCGTTGATTGCAAGCTCACCTCCATGATGATCTCGCTACCTAGGGCGGGCCAACGCAGAGCAGACACGTTCCCGAGACCCAAACCCGCCGCAAGCCGTATCTGGACGCCCTAGGTGATCAATAGCAGACTGTGAACGATCTCAAATAGTGCATACCATGGACCCGTCATGCCCTACATACAAGCGCGCTTTCTTCGTTTCCTTGCCTGACGCGAATGACTGGAAGTTGTTCGCGAGTTCCTTGTACATCACACCGAAGGTCAACTCGTTATAGTCCGTGCTGTTCACAGCAGTGTTCCATATATAGCTTGCAAGCTCTGTATCAGCGGCGCGAGAGTTTTCTTGAAAACAACGTACTTGTATTCAAAGTCACCGAGAGCGTGAACGAGAGTCGCATCCTCTTCGGATACGCATACCCCGCTTGTCACGTTGCAAGGTAGGGGATGGCCATGGCATGTCCGCGAAGTAAAAGTGTCAAAGTAATGGTCATCTAGAATCAAGGACCATGTTAGAATCGGTCTAGATCATCCGCCCACCCTGAAAGCATACGCACACCAACTCTCCCAGGCGTCCAGACCTTCTGTACCAGTGATCGCTCCAAGTCGACTCTGCAGGTCGGCGTACTGTTCGAGGTGGTTCGTCCAAGCTGGTACAGACTGATACGCATCTCGGATGTCATCTGCCGTCGGGCAGCTGTACGACGGTACAAGGCCATCGATCTATTCGCACTGCATCAGACAGAATACCTAAGTAGCTGAATAGACGAAATCATGACATACCGTCGAAGGCTCCGTATACACAGTGAACTCTTTGTGTATGAGCGAAGGGTCCATACCAGCCAGCAGAGCCGATGCGACTTGGTTGGTGCGATCGCTGGGTCCAGTACGCACGTAGAACTCCTTTGTAGACACTTCCTCCAAGAAGTGTAACTTGTCGTGATACACCGACCAGAAACTCTCCCCGTGTTTCCGAGCATCCTCAAAGCCGGCACGGGTCAGCTGTCCTTCGTCACAGGTCCCCGCCCACATCAAAGTAGCGAAAGGATGGTCCGCTGGGTTGGTTACTTGATGCTGTATGTTCGTGCCGCCCGGGCCGCCGTAGCTGAAGGGCTGGAAGTCGGAGCAGTTCCAACCCGACGGTGGGTTGAAGCTTCCTTCGTCCGGATACAGGTTATCCGGAGTGCGCTGCACGAGGTGCGAGCACTCGGTGAGTGCGTTGAGCACAATCCGAGTGGTAAGGCAGCCTCACCTTGTGGTGGCGCATCATCAGGTTCAGATACACAAGCTCAGCTCCTTCGGGCGCCTCGTAATGGCTTGCGGTAACATGAGGGGCGTTGCAATAGTTGTAGGTGTTCCATGGCAGGCTCGCGGGAGTCGCAGACGAGTTGTACACGCCAGTGCCATTGAAGCCGACCAGATCAGTCATCTTGGACAAGTCGGGATTGCCGATATTGAGAGCAGGCAGAAGACGCGAAGATTCGCGTAAGTATAGAGCGGCCGATATCACCACTACGAGCCAGCCCGTGCGCGTGACGGGCTGCATACTTATAGCACTGCGGCCAGGGGGCGACCCATTCTGATAACGAACGTGCTATCAAGCCGCGGATGTCATTGTCTGCATGACCAGGGCACACCTGTATCGAGGAAGATGACGATCAGGAGATACTTCGAATTCCGAAGATACGAAGACTCGGGAGAGGTCAGCGGCAACCAAGGAACGTTTGTGCCTCGGGCGTCGGAGCGACTGAGCCGATTCCCATCGCGGTCACGGGTCTTTCTTATCATAGCGTTTATGCGAACCGTAAGCAATGCTTTGACTCCGATTCTGCCTACGAAACAACTGACCATCGCACGGGCGCCGCTAAGAATAGGCTGAGCAGTCGACCACAGTGAGTGCCAAACCAGCATGTCTAAGCGACCAGACAGGACCTTCATTCCCTTATGTGTAGAGTACAACAGGGATAGAAGGCCTCCTCGAGGGGAATAAGCCCGAAATTCCTATTGTCTGCTACATCTCTAGGTGAATCTGGAATTAAACGTGTTCAAACATTAGCGGGTCGCATAGTGTACGCCTCTTGATGCGTTAATTAGACGAGTAACAATCAGCAGGGAAAGAGGATAAACAAGACGTGCCCGCTGTGGGATAGTGATGCCTGTGTTCTCAAAAAGTAGCTCGACCTTTGCAAGCACCATTCGATTCCCCAAACCGTGAGGTACGCCGTTAAGACGCTAGAAATCTCGATGCACTAGTAAACGCCTATCCATCGCCTCGACGACCGCAAGTAATATGCCCTGAAGTCATTGATCGCGGGCAGATTGAGAAGCCACGGATCACTGTGTATTTTGCGTGCCTTGCTCTGGCAGGGGTGAAGAAGGGTACAAGCAATGAATGGATTCCAGATCCTAGCAAAAATGGCCGCACATATGCGGAAGAGCACCAAACAATAGATCACTCGCTCCCAGCTCCCACCACCTTTATACTACCGCCCGCCTTCCGTCCTCTAACGCGCGGCGTTAGAGCTTGCGAGCGTATACGGTGTGCCACACGGCGACCACTCCCGGATGCGTGTTGATTTCGTGCTTCACAAGGTCGACATGTTCCGCAAGAGTAGGGTGACCCGCTACCGCAGCGTCCAAGAAGCCGTTGAAGCATCGGTGCATGACTTCGCCAATGCGGGACAGGGTCTCGGCTGGTTGAAGACCGGGCGGTGGCGCTCCGATCGGAAGAGCGTGTGTGCGAGTGTTGGGCGTACCGAAGGCCCGCGTGGTGTTAATCAAGGCGGGAAGGGCGAGCGCAAGTGAGGGGGCGCCGTGACTACACATAACATGTTGGCATATCCAGGATGAGAAACGGCAAGAAGAGACGCACTTGACATGCCCGTTCAGTGCCTCGCAGAACAAAGCAGTATGAGGAAGTTCAGCGGCAGGTTGCGCCGCGGCCGGGTGAGAAGGGTGCAAGGCAGGGTATGCGCCCCACTCCACAGCAAGGAAAATGCCACCCGGGCGTAGGATACGAGCTGCTTGCCGAAGCAAGGGCATGTAATCCACAATCTATATATGTCATCTTTAGTTTCGGTGGCAGGTGCGCGCGGTGGTCACACTCACAGACAACCCAGACATGCGAGCATGCACGACGTCAATCGACGCGTCGGCGATGCGCAGATGCTCGCGCACATCGCCAATCTCAAAGTGAACGTTGTCAAGGGGGTAACGCGTCATGATCGGCACTGTCGCAGGGTTCAGACAGCTGGATCTCGATGCATGAATGGAACGCACCCTTGTCGAAGCCACGGAAGTACGCGCTAGGAAATTCGCGCGCCATTTCCATCGTCCTGAGGCATATCCAGCGTTAGGGCACGTTCGTGATATGAAAGGGACACGACGCACCACAGACCGGTCCCGGTGCATAAGTCGACGGCGCGTGTGCCGGCGCGCGACAGAACCTCCGCTACGGGTCCGTCATAGTTACTGCCCAAGACGCGCTTCAGTAACTCGTGAATTGCACGGAGTCTCTAGCAACCCCATCAGCATATCGGGGATTGTATTCAATTGAGCAGCGAACAAACCTTCCACTCCGTCCCGTCGACGGGAAAAGTGTAAGAGCTCAAAATACCATGGGAATGGAAGAGCCTCCCATTGCGCTCGTCAAAATAGCGCGGGAAGTCTTCATTGTCCAGCTCCGTTACGTCGCTGGATGCATCGGATGCACCGTCTTCATCCTCGACGTCGTGCACATCGACGGCCACAACCGGCGCCTGTGCAACGCCGTTGTGGTGGAAGGTGTGCACGTGCGGATGAGCGCCAAGGAAGCCGGCGATCGCCGCGGGGTCGGTCATGAACACAGGCGGAGCGGCGACGAGGGCGGTGTCGGGCAAACGAAAGTTGGTGTCGCGGTACGCGGCAGGGAAGAACGGGTTTGGATCGTCATCCACCGGATCGACCATGGTGGCGACTTTATGAGATCGATGCCGGCGGTGCGCATGCGCTCCGTTGCAGCTTTATACTCCGAGCGTGCCTCGTCGATTGGATCCTCAGGCCGAGATGACAATAATGCAGGTGGCGACGGCGAGCTCCGACTGCAAGCCAGCATCTCCGCTCGCCTGATCGAAGCGCTCGTTTACGCACAACACAGTCGTATATATGGACCGATAACTACGAGCTGGCGGCCCACACTCCCTTATCGGGTTTCGTAGGAGTTTGAATCTGCAGTTTGCCTCGCCGCCAGGGGTTGATCGTCCGAGCAAGAAGAGCGCAAAGCCCGCTCCATGTGAACATTGTGTATTTAGCATTCACACACGACAAAGTTGGACTACCGCAATCAGTCGGAGGCGGTAACAACGAGGCAGGTCGTCGTACATGGTAGACTAGGTACTGAACATGTAAGGCAAACATTGGGACTCTGACGCACACAAACGTCAATAATGACTCATGATCTCCCGATCCGCTACTTGAAGTACTTCTACCCGTCGGCTGAGCATGGGCGATCCATAGTTGTGGGCAGGGTGCAAGGGTTATCGTAGGTCTGGTGACTGCAGGTGTATAACTCGGCCCATGCCTTTCCGTGAACGAAATCCCGGTGGTCCAACAGCACTGCCGGCGCGCCAAGCACAGCGCTGCAGGAAGGGCCACAAAATCCGGAACGGTATGCGGGAGGGATCCAAAGAAGCGTCTCTCCGCGACGCCCGCGTAACCACCCATCCTCATCAAGTTGTGCGCCTAGGGCGACGCCTTGTCTGTCCACAGTACATATCGCGCTCGGTCCAGGAGCGGAGCGCTGAAAGGCCCGCGGCCAGGCGCGCAGAGATGAAGCGTCGTCGTGTACGATCAGCCGACCATCTGCATCGCCCGAGATGAGGCGTCTCCCGTCCGGTGAGAGCGCAAGGCTCAGCACAGCAGCTGTATGCATTCGAACAGGAAGAGCTGTTTCTTCGCCTGTATATGTGTCCCAAACGCGGATGGTGGTATCGCGGGACGCGGAGAATATCGTTTTGACAAAGCTGCACGCCGATACGGCATGTACGACGTTGTCATGGGCTTGAATGGTACGAAGTACCGCGCCAGACCTGGCATCGAACAGGCGCAAGGCCCGGTCCTCACCTCCGGAGACGAACGCTGCGGATTCTGGTAGATAGCTGAGTGTGTTGACGGGTCCGCTGTGACTGTGTAAAACTTTGCTGCTCCAGACATCACGGCTACTGTGATCTCTGAGCCACAGGTGTACTGAGCCGTCAGCAGAGCCAGTCGCTAGACTGGCGTCATCCTGGCTGAGAGCTGCACAGAGAAGCTTGTCTGGGTGGACTAGCTTGACTCCTGTGTGCACAGGTCCAGGATTAACGGTCGGCGACGCTGGAAGCTCCCAGATACACGCAAAAGTATCCTCGCTGACTGTAACGAGAGTATGGCCATCCGAAGACAGAACCAGGGCGCGAATGGACGCCGTATGACACTCGCTGGGAATGAATGCTTCTTCCAGCCCCGGGACGTGCCAGCCCCGTATCGTGCAGTCATCCCCGGCAGAAAGCAGATACTTCCCGTCAGGTGTAAAGACCAGCGCGCGAACCCAGTCACCTGGATGCGGCTGCGTGTCACCGACTCGATCGTTGATCTTCATGTCCCAGATCACGATCCGTCCAGAGTCATCCCCAGAGGCGATGTGCCGACCGTCCGGAGCGAAAGCTAGAGCGCGTACCTGTGCAGAGCAGAAAAGAATGAGTAATAGCAACGAACATAACAGCCTCAAACCCACACTATCTTCATGTCTCGGTCCATTAATGTATCCTGAGGCTCCTTCATAGTCGACTATGCGGACGACACCATCGCTGCTCCCCAGTAAGAGGTCGATTCCATTAGGCGAGAACGCCGCGCAAGCTGGCGCCGAGGCGCTCCCGCAGTTCACCTCCACCATTTCTCCCGTCTCCAAGCTAACGACGCAGTATTCGTGGCGTCGCATGACCGAGTCGGGTTCAATGTAGGCGAGCACCTTCAAGGTGCTATTGAAGACGCCGTGCGACACTTCAGAGTCCGGAGGAATCAGCAAGGAGCGCGAGTACAGGACTGCGCCGCTGTGAACATCCCAGACAGCCACCCGTCCACTCGAGTAACATGCGCCAATTATAGAACCATCATCGGCAAAGTTCAAGGCACAGATCATGTCCGTCTCGTCGTTGGGCAAGGTGCACGCCTCATTGTTGACCAGATCCGACTCCTCGACAGATCCGCGCGCGCAGAGATGAACTTCGTCGAGCGCATGAGCATAGTGGGACGACGTCACCGCTACACAGGGTGAGCGAAGATCTGCGCTACCCATCGCGGTGGAAATGGACTGGCCGGGTGGATCGATGAGAGTAGCACTCTCAGTGGCCCAGAGGTGTACGCTGCCGTCTGCAGCTGCGGAGATGAGCAGCTCTCCGTCAGGGGATAACGCCAGAGACGCAACCTCGTCGTCGTGGGCATGGAATGGGCCGTGGAGCACAAGCCCAGAAGAAGTGTTGACGACGCAGATGAACCCATCGGCCAGAGATATCGCCGCTCTTTGCCCAGCCAAAGAAAGGGCAACGACGCGCGCTGGGCCGAGGGCTTGGTTCTGCTCCGACATGAAATCAAACTTGGAGAGCAGAGTGCCTGTGGAAGACCATCGCCAGATGCCGTGCGTATCGAGTGCGTAAACTTCCTTGCCATCTTCGCAGGCCTCGACGAGCAACACTGGCCCCATCCGAGGGTCAATCCTCCGCTTCGGCACATCAGACGGAGAATCTGTCAATGTTCCCGCTTCGGTCTCCAGATCGTTCCAAGGATCCCATATCGCGATGGACCCGTCTAATCAGATACCAACAGTCAGCTTTAGAGGATATGTTTTTTTGAATGACAACAAAGAGTACCTTCAGCTGCTGAAGCAAAGTAATGATCTACTCGAGCAATGTCAACGACACTGTCTTTGTGCAGGTGCAGACGCTCTTCCAAAGGCTTCAAATCCTCATCCCATAGTTGTATAGCTCCGTCTGAGGCTCCTGATATAAACGATATCCCATAGGTAGCCGCAGGGTCGTGGGTCAATGTGCGAATAGATGCACAGTGAGCGCGTGATTGACGTTTTAACTCGCTTCCCGTGTCCAAGGCGGTGAGGACGATGGTACCATCATCACCTCCTATGTGCATTATGTCGTCAACTCCAGGTATTACGACGAGACGATTGCTACGAACCAGAAATAAGCCCAGAGGCGCACAACGCCATGGATCTAACGGGACTTCCATGCGCGTAGATCCGGCGTAGTTCTACGCCTGTCGCAGCATCCCATATACGAATACTCTGGCAGCATATGAAGAGACCGATGAATCTATGCATTACAGTAGACGTACCTTGTCATCTGAGCCACTAATGATCTTCTGCCCATCTTCCGAGAAGAGCACTGCGCGAATCCTCCACACCACGGTAAGCTATACGGGCCATTGATCGCATTATGTTCAAGACGCACCAGTCCTTATGTCCTGTGAGGGGTTTCCCAACAGGCTTCGTGGTGATGGTAGACCATAGGATAAGCGTACAGTCATCGGCACTGCACGCGAATGTCAATCATCAAGCTGTTGCATCATGATTGATTACCTACCCACTAACAAGCATTGTACTACTTTGGTCCACGTCTACGCAGCGCACGTAGTCCTCGTGCTCTTTGAGGGTAGCGAAGATCTCTATGTCGTCATCCAGACGCCACAACTTCACTGTCCTAATCAAGACGTAAGTCTTGAGACGATCAATATGGTGGTATCACAAACGAACCCGTCGGTGACTGCAGTAGCCGCGCAGTATTTCTCGCCATCCATGTAAAGCTTGGCGTCCAAGATTGATCCATCGACAGCGGCAGATGTACTGATTGTGACACCGGTGTGAAGGTCCACCTTCTGTAAGACGGCCGATGTCGACTGCGAATCCGGTTGGAGGGCAACGAGCATCCAGGCACCATCCGGGGAGACGCAGACTGACTTCACAACGCACTGCCTGTTGTACACAGCACGCACAGGCTGCAGACGCAAAGGTTGGTCGACTACGACTCGGGGAATTCCGACGAAGAGGTGAGAGTAAAGCGAGTAGAGCACGGAGGTACTCGGAAGGAAGGTTAAGGCCGAGCTGTATACGTGCGGTGCACTTGCCGCGATAGCGTCCATGTGTACGAGAACAAAGCGAGCAGCTTCGCTAGCTATGTTAGCGAGGTCCGGGTCCTGGCGGTCGTTTAGAACGTGCACAACTCCTCAGTTTAGGCACTCACTTGGTCACGAAAGCGCCGAGAAACAAGCGTCATAGCCTGGACGGCGGATTCTACGATGCCAAGATCGCTCATCACCTCAAGCCAGAACAAGAGCTTTACCCGGAACAGGTCATTCAAATGCTGAAGCATGTCCGCGTCCAAATGGTCTGTAATCGAAAGAAGGTGCTCGTGAAAGAACTGGCAAGCGTATTCGAGAGACGACGGGAGAGCCTGAGATAATGACTCGTCGTCGAGGGTAGTATCATTGATGTAAGACGACTTGTGTCCGTGCATATTGAAGTGCAAGCCGCGGTCGGGGTCAAGCATGAGCTGTAAACAAGAGCGCGCGAGCCGACGTTGTGCTCTCTCAGGCTCGACTAGGAAGGCTTCGTATCGCAGGCCCGCCCGCCGGCTATCGGTAAGATATGCGGTGAATGCGGAATGATATATTCGAAGCCGTTGGTTGTGTGCATCTGCCACGGTAAGTACACTTGACAAGCGAGCGCATATGGCGGCTGGTTCGCGCTGCGCAAAGCCTGACCCCAGCAGGTCCTGAAGCTCAGTGATGGATACAGGGCGGCGAGCGAGTGAAAGAGCTCCCAGCGTGGCCCTAAATCCCGGCGGCTTGACACCGTCAAATGCGTCTTCAAGTAGACCATCGAACTTGTCATCGACGTCGTCTAACTTCTGGTAGAGACCTTTCGCCACAAGTGTCTCAAGAGCTCGCGGCGGATCCGCTGAGAACGCGATGTAATCCATTGCGGCACGCGCCCAAAGGAAGAAGCCGGCAGCATGAGTCGCAAGTCGAGCGAGATGTCTGTGGTCTAACGTGACCACCTCAGAAGGATGAACGCCTAACGTCGCCTGGATACTGAGCGCGCGTCGTTGAATGTACGTGATGATGTCCTGGTGACTGTCTTCGGGTACGAGGTCTATGACCTTCGTGCGCAGAGGATCATCGAGACATTCTTCAATTGCCTCGTGATGACAGCTTGTGAAAACGAGTTTGCACTCCTTTGGAAGATCAAGCCACTGAACTAGCGTCTGGAGCAGACCACGCCATTGCCGCTTGTCTGTTTGGATGCAGGCGTCGAGAGATCCAATTACGATGACCGGTGCGACACCACCTTCCCGCATGGCCTGCGAGTGGTCTCGCAAAGGCTTTGCTACGAGCGCCTGGAACAGGCGTGAAATATCGTGGGAGAGATTATCGCGACTCGCATCCAAGTTGGCTGACACGGAAGCCTTGAGAGCAGGATGATACCAGGCCAAGCTGCATGCCACTGTGCGCCAAAGATCCAGAGGAGTGTAGTGTTGATGACGGAAGAAAAAGAAACTCGCATTGCGCTGCCTACGCTCGAGCATATTGGCGATGGTCCAGACCAGAGTGTTTTTTCCCATACCCGGTCCGCCGCGCACCCATAGCAGGTTAGGCGCTTCGAAGTCGTCCAGCCATTTCTCAACATCGTGCAAGATGTCGACTCGCGTATCTTCCATGCACAACGACGTCGGGTAGCCAGTGGGAAGAAAATGGGGATCAAGTAGCTCAATCAGCTTGTCCTGATCCCGCGCTGGTGTCGGGTCAACTCACTTGAGCAGTGATACAATCTACGAAACACTCACATAGCGTACTTCTTGAATCTGAACTCTTCGGACGAGGCTCGTTGTGTTGACTAGGCGCGTCATCAGAGTCATAGACGAGCGACACGACCTCGTCCTTTCGTCCCTCTAGGCTGCGCATCGTTCGTCTGAGCGCCAAGATCATGCGATTAGACATGTCTTGTAACCAGGGGGAAACGGCGTCGACAGGACCCGGCCCGCCCATATCCTTGATAAGTGTATACGCGTTCAGAGCCAAAGCCAGTATTCCAGCAACAGTGCGAGGGCAGGTTCGCGGACGATCGTGACATGCAGGAGAGACGAGAAGCGCCAAAGCCAATTCCACGGCTTTCGCTATCGCCTCAAGCACGTTGAACACCGTCACCGGGCAAGTCTCTATGGGCTTGAAGAGGTGTTGGCTTAGGACTGCTACTTGACGCAGAATTGACTTACCTCGATAACGTCTTTGGCGGCATTTTCGAGCTCTGAGATATCTAACGCATGCTAAGAGTTGTGAGCACAAAGTCGCCGCGGTCTGGATTTGTCGCTTACGGGTTCAAAGTTGTCGATGCGTTGTAGCTCGTGTGTTCTCAGAAGGACCCGCGTGAAAACTTTGGACGAGTTTCTCGTCACGCCCCTGCGCAACTCTTCAGAACTTAAGGTGTGGATTTGTACAGCCTCAGGTGTGAATGTCTATCTTAAGTTGAGCAATACGTTATGTAGACAAAGGGCAGAACCTACAGTCGGCGTGGTCCTCCTGAGTGTGACCGATGCGCGTATCGTGCTGCTGGTGTGCTCATAAACTTGATGCCATGAGCGTTCATCCAATTCGGATAGCAGATTTCGAGCACCTTGATCCGGTTCGTTGCTGCCTTCGTAGACCGCTATGACACTTGCCGCAGGCAGGTGAATAGAATCCGCCAGTCTTCGGCCCGGATGCTTCATTGACCTCTTGCGATGAAATTGGATCTCCAATTCGTTTTCGGGCATGATGTGGCTGAGAGCAGTATGTCAAGCGCGCAGCACATTCCGATTCATGAAATCATACAGAGGAGGCGTGACAGACCACGTTAACGAGGTGGTGTGGCGAGATATTGCAAAAACATGGCCTGCACTTTGACACATGCCATGTGAGGTTATGCGTTCGAGATGGAGAAAAACACGCACCCAGCAATGTCTTGTCCGTTCACGAAGATCGAGAGCTTACGACTAATCGTTGGGACATCAGTCGGGTTGACAGAGATCGCTGCCGAGATGTAGATCGTATGAGTCAGAGAATGTTTGATTGAGTACAAAGAACATACCGGTAATCAGTACTGCCGAAGCTAATGACTGTAACGGGGTTCCAACAGCGGTCTGCTCATCACTTGAATGAGAAATGGGGCGAGAGAATGCGGCTGAGAGCCGTTGCTTTGCTCGAAGCATTGAGGAGCAAGCGTCCTTGGCTAAACAACTGGAGCCAGTATATAAAGCTCGGGGAATGTAGACACGTTTATGCCGACTGTGGTGGTTGCGGTGCAAACAGTGCTATGCGGGACACCGCCCGCCACAAGTCGCGCGTGCTTCGCGGAGTCCGCCGATCAAGCGCCGTTCACAAAGTCAAGGAGACGTTGGCAACGCTTGCTTATGATGATATACCCTCGCGCTGCTTCTCGACTAAGGAGAATCACAAAATGGCCGTGGCGGTCATGGGAGTAGCGGACAAGTTTGTGGCGAAGCAGTTGCCGATATTGCGGGCATCACGTGCGGCCCTGGTCATTCTCAAGGTTTTCTGGAGGTTTTCCCCGTCCACGATCTTCTCGACTGCCTGCCATGTCTGCCGACGTCAGTATGGAGA
Organism: Peniophora sp. CONT; assembly: GCA_001632445.1. Lineage (NCBI taxonomy): Eukaryota > Fungi > Basidiomycota > Agaricomycetes > Russulales > Peniophoraceae > Peniophora > Peniophora sp. CONT. The sequence goes on along the minus strand of KV424683.1, from coordinate 27,123 downwards.
CCACGCCGCAGGAGACAAAGGTTGACTCGGTTGAGACCACGACTGCACCTGCGCCTGTGGACTTGGAGATGGGTGAAGCTCCCAAGGCCGACCGGGAGCTCTCTGACCGCGAACGCGCCGCGGTGAGGCAAAGTGCGTCTATAGCGCTGTGTTTTGCCCAAATATTGTTTTCTAATGTCGTCTTTCTAGTCGAATTCTACTTCGCCGACTCCAACCTGCCCTATGACAAGTATGTGACATTATATATTCTTGTATGACTCGCACTAAGATGGTGTAGGTTTATGTGGACGCTGCACACTGCTAACGAGGGTCACTGGGTGCCGATTGCAACGGTAGCATCGTTCAAGCGTATGCGCGAGTACGAACCGGAGGGAAAGGAATGGTTGGTGGAGGCACTACGCTATAGTTCGGAGCTCGAGGTCGATAAGGAGGGCGCAAACGTTCGCCGTAGGCGCGAAGTCAAGGAGCCTAAAGACTCGATGTCACGTAGTATATATGCAGTACGTCTCAACATTTCCATTATCCTTACCAAGTTAACCAACGCACCAGAAAGGCTTCGGCGAAGAAAAGTCCGATACGCAAAAGGCCCTCGAGGAGTTCTTTGCGCGCTACGGCAATGTGAACGTCGTACGCATGCGTCGCGACGATGACAAGAAGTGGAAGGTAACTCTTACTTCTTGCTGTATACGGGAAGCAGCTAACGAAGCTCGTCAGGGGTCTGTTTTCTGCGAGTTCATGGACTCAGCGACCGTCGACAAGTTCCTCAAAGCCGACCCGAAGCCAACATGGGAAGGCAACGAGCTTGTCATCATGACGAAGGAGGCATACGTCGACATGAAGATCAAGGAGAAGGGCTTGACTGGCAAAGCCATCAAGCGCGACAACTTCAGCGGTGGACATAGGACCTTCGACGCCTTCCGGGAGATGAAGAAGGTCGACGCGAAGACCAAGCCTGCTGAGAAGGAGGTCATCCTGGAGTTCATGGGCACGCGCCTGCGCATCCAGGGCTCTAGCGCATCTGAAGCGCACGTTGAAGAAGACGAAGTTCCCCGCATAAACCATACGACGCTTCGGTTCACTGGATGCGGTGGCGAGTGCCCCTTCGACGACGTCAAGGGTCCGCTCAAGGAGCGTTACGCTCGTCTACCATTCATCAAGTACGAGCGCGGCGAGGACTCTGGACTTGTTGGCTTTGACCGCGCGCTCACCGACGAGGACGTTGAGTTCGTCCGCGGGGCTGTGAAGACCATCAACGACAAGGCCGTTACCTGGGACTTCATTGATGGTACGCTACTTGACCTACTTTCGTTTTATGTGTTCTAACGCAGACGAACAGAGGAAACCGAGCGTGTGTTCACCGTGGAGCGTGCTCAGGCAGCAGCGCGGCGCGTCTACCAGTTTGTTGTCATGAAGCAGTCAGAACCACGGGAGGACGGCGGACGTGGTAGGGGTCGTGGTGGACGCGGTGGACGCGGAGGGGGCCGCGGTGGCGGTCGTGGCCGCGGAGGGCGCGGTGGAGGACGCGGCGGCTCGCGCAACGCAGAAAAGAGCAATGGTGCTCCTGCCATCACCGCTGCTCCTTCAGAAGAGGCTACCGGGGAGAAGCGCAAGCGCGCAATCGAGCCTGATGGCGGGTTTGACGTCGGGACTCGCAATGCCGGCGTTCCTTCCATCGCCTCATCAAAAAAGCCGCGCACGGAGGACGCTACCTCTTGATCTCGTGCTCACGCTACACACCCGAATGTGTATTCATATTGTTATCTGCTTCGCCACACTCTTAGCTGCTTGTCATAAATATGTTTTGTAGCATAGCATCCCACTGCACTTTCAGTATCATAGTTCACCGAGCCCATATTCAAACTGCAAATGCAGTTGATCTCTTGAACAAGATAGAAGAGTGATCGGCCTGGACGTCATCTACGAACGTGCGTGTGCCAGTTGGGCGACATAGGTAATCGCTGACTGAAAGCTCTAACCAACTGAGCCTGATCGCCGAAACCATCCAGAGAAACGTCCTTGAGGCGCAGACCTAGCAGCCTGAGTACTAGTAGATGCACCGCCTGCTGTGGCGTCTGCGGTACTGCCCGTCCACCGAGTACTCTGCAGGTCGTGCGCGCCTTCCCGCCTTGACACAAGATGCTGTTCAGTTTCCCGCCACCTCTCCAGAGCAACGTCAACAACCATCTGTAGGAACTGGTCATATGCCAGATGCTCTCGCGCTTCCTCGGGCGTAACGAGCTTTCCGACGTAAGCCTGTTCGTCGGCCATACCGGTGCCTTCCTCCCGTATCTGCCGCTGGGATGAGTACGGGCGGCAGTGGAAAACCGGGCTAGTGGGCGCTCACAGCATTCTCCGGTATCTGCCCCACGTAAAAGAATACGATGTACTCTTCCCCGCGCGAGCGAATACGGTTCGCTTGATCCACGATGCTGGGTATACCCATGGCGCGAATGTATATGGGCTCCGTTCGAAGCCCATCGTCGCTAGCGCGGGCATCAGGCGGAACCGGAGCGCCACTAGGAAGGAGGAGAGGTAAGAACGTCGCTCGATATCCACTCTGACATCCCCGCGCGCATCAGCATCATCGTCCTTTCGAGAAGAGTCCAGATGCAGACCTCTTCGTATCCCTCTCGCAGAGCCGCCTGCTCCAGTGACTCGCCCACATCCTTTCGTCCACGGGGAAGAAACCAGTAATCCTTCGCAGTATCGTGGACCAGCACGACACGTCCAGACGACGGCTGAATAATTACAAGCGAAGCCGCCAGTCTGAAATCGGAGCAATACCACAAAGACTCTGGGACAACACCTGTGGAGTACTGAGATAGAACATTCGACCTCGAGAACTGTTCTGGCTGAGATGATTGTGAACCTCCGCGAGCACTGGCGGGAAGTCTGAATCCTCCGCGGCCCCGTTTGGTGCGTGCAGGTCCAGACGGTCGAGACATAAGATCAATCGTGAGGGCGGCGTGTATAGAAAGAGCGCGACGATCACATAGATCCTTGGTTCATATAGGCGCCAGGGTATCGTGTTTGATCGTAGGCCCCAACCTTGCCGCTCGATGACGGCGCGCGCATTGACAGTGGTGGTTTGGCCACAAGGACTCGGACGCGCGCTTCAGACGCTTCTCACAGTAAGTAGAGTATTCTCATGGAACTCAAGTTGTGCGCGAACAAGGGCACAAAGATACTGTGGGTAAAAGCGTTACAATGCGCAACAGGGGTGTAGGTTCTACAATTGGTATACACTGGATATTTTCTACACTTTGAATGTGACAACAACTCCTGACCGACAAAATCCCATAGTGAAGAAAGACGTAAGAGATCAGAGCTCTGTGAAAGGCATATTAGTATGAGTCATAGTGACTGTCAAGAGAACATACTCTGCATGGCAGTGACATCGGTGCTCTGAACGTAGTCCTCGAACTCGGCAACCTTGTCCGCAAGATCCTCGAGCGAGACGAGGTCGTCCTCTGCGGTAGGTGAGCTCATTGAACATTCAGCTTGACAAAGGTTGACTCACCGACAACGATAGTGATCTGAAGCTTCTTGATGCCGTAGCCGATGGGGACGAGCTTGCTGGCACCCCAGACGAGACCGTCCATCTCGACTGAGCGCACAGCCTTCTCGAGCTCGGCCATGTCGGTCTCGTCGTCCCACGGCTTCACCTCAAAGGTGACAACGGACTGTGCATGATGAGCAGGATGCAGCTGCAATGACAAAGTGAATCGTACCTTGGCAGCGGTCTTGGGCTTGTTCGCCTTCTTCGCGTTGTAAGCAGCGACGCGCTCAGCCTTGATGCGCTCGGCCTCTTCGTCGACCTCCTCATCCGAGCCGAACAAGTCGACCTCGTCGTCATCCTCCTCGGCAGCGGGGGCGGCCGCAGCAGGTGCAGCGGCCTTGGTGAAGGTCTCGCCAGCCGTGCTAGAGCCGGAGAGCGAGTCGAACTCAGCCTCGTACGACTTGATGTGAGTGTACCAGCGCGCGGCGTGAGGCGAGGTCTTGGAGTCCGGGGCGCCAGAAAGCGCCTTGAAGACGTGGACGTCTGCCTGCGACGGCGTGTACCTTGAAAATCGAGCGTCAGATCAATGTAAAAAATGCAGAGATCGGGCTCAAGAGAATGATTGGAGAGTCAGATAGCTAGGTGAATGAGTTGTCGGCATGCTTGAGCAGCGGTGTCTAGTCGCTTCTTGGAAACACGGACCATAGCGTAAAGTCATCCTGATAAAAGAACACGGAACTGGAGATCGGAGCAGAATACTCACCCCTCAATGTAAGATCGGGTCGTAAGGTGAGCCTCAAGCTTGGCAAGATCGAAAGACATGGTGTTGGAGGTGAGCGATGGTGGTGGTTGCTGGGAAAGACACGATCGATGGCGGCTGGAGGGTTGGCGAAAGATTTTTTGGGTGGGAAAAGGCAGGTGACGCGGTTTAGGGCCAGCTGCGGGTTTCCACACGCCGTGAGCAACGCGGAATCGTCCCTTCTCTTGCCTCTCGCCCTGTAGAACTACCCAACAACCAATCTTCGAGTGTGCCATCTGCTATGACTTCAACATTGTCTTTTGCTCGTCCCATTTAGGAAAGGACCATGCTGATCCGAAGAAAGCCGCTGCGTTCCAGTCCAGAAGTCCCTGCGACGTAAAAGCAAGTCGCCGACGTGCAATCTTCGAGCTCGAAGTCCTAAAATAGCCAGCGTGCGTGCTACTCCTGCTGGGCTGTATGCATCGGGCACACGTCGACGGTCATGAAGGTTGAAGGCGTTGAACGTATAACGAATGGTTAACCTCGGCAAATCGCCCTCTTACACCTTAGGCCTGAAGTGGATATGTGACTCTGCTGCTCAGCGGAGTTTTTCGTATGCTGACATCAGGCAAAAGCGTATACTGCGGTCCCACGCTGATAGCTCTGGTTTGGACCCGTTTCACAATACATTTCAATGTATCTGGGAATCGAGTATCCGACCATCGGGAACCATGTAAAGGTTACTTTGCGAGACCAGCCTGTTAGGATTCACAAGCTGTAGGTTGACGTAGAGGCGGACGCCGGAACTCTTCTGGGCCAACTTTCTCGGCTATGCTCTGACGCACGCTATCACGGTCCGCGGGATTGCTCATTAATGGGCTAGTCTTCCGTGCGGTTGTGATCGTGTCGTTCTTGTTCGTGCATCTCTGACTTTGCGATGGATCTGAACTCTTGCACATGGCACTGGCAGAGCTATGCGATCTTTTCTCAACTTTTGACCGCTCTGGTCTCTGCTAACAATCTCACAATGTTCACTCGACCCCCAGGCGCATCACGGCGAACTACACAAACCGGAAGAAGTACGCGATGGCGGCCGATGGGTCTGTAGGCGCTGTGAAGACTTCTTGCGTACAAGTATGCGTTCCTTGAGCTCCACGGGCGGGTAACAACATATTCAAATCAGAGGCCGCCGGCATTGTAGCGATAAAGCTGTCGCATACGTGAATGTACTCCCACCGATCATTGGCGCTATTTTTCCAATCTAGGCATCAACACCGGAGGCATGAACTGCATCTTGTACGTCGTACGTAGTGTGGCACCTCGTGTATGCTTCAGCGGCGTAGCGAACGGTCGGGCTTTTGACGGAAGCGCGTTCGATATCTGGCCTGCGGTGGTGATGACACCGATCGTCGACCACTTCAGGGGCGCGGGCGCAAGAGTGACGGGCGGGTCGCTCAGCAGCCGCCAACACCTGGTTGTCTGGGAGCATACCTACAGTATGTGTCCCAGGGACCGGGCACGAAGGCATTGCCTATGATCTTGATTGTCCACACAACGCCCTCGATCGGTGCCATGAGCTCGATCTACGGCGAACTGCTCGATGTTCTCAGGTTGATATGTCACTTCTCCAGCCTAGCTCGTACTCGCAATGCCGTTTTCCTAATATCGGCGAGCAAGAAGATCCGACAACGCGGACCAAGCGACTCTTCGTTTGCCTCCCCATTCATGATTTGCGTGCTCTGACGATCCGGTTGATCTTCACCGGTACTAGTAGCAGGCTCGTTTGACTGAAGCCTCTTCTTCTCTACGCCTGGTGCATAGCTCGCCTTCAACCAATCGACGCTCTAGCATTTTCCCGCTCACTGCGAGCATCGTGGCATGTTCCCGTGTATGGCGGATCAAAATGCCATAACAGCAAAGTAGGTGTGCTCTGGTCTTTAAATGGGTCTGACGCATACTCAAATTCTCTGCAGGAGAACTGACAGGCGGTTTATTATGTACCAATGGTATCCCGACGCGTATGCGTGTGAAAGCGGGAAGACGGCGTTCGGACAGGTGTCCGCTGTTGTATCAATCCAAGGCTTGCTGGGACTGAATCCGGTTAGCATGGGCTCTCCGATCTTCGAGAGGCCGCTCTGTTCATCATACCTAGTAAGCGCTTGTGTGCTCTCGATCGTGGCACGGTGTCCGGAAGCTCTACTCGGCGGTCCCAAAGCTGCTTAGTGCTTTGACTAAGGGTGTCTGTCTTGCGCTCGAATGGGTCTTTGACCACGGGTATGTGCATGATTTCCACTGAGGTGTCCGTCCAAAGTCCCTGCGATGACACTGCAAACATCGATGCCGATGCTGGGCATGCGGCGCCGCTTCTTAGGAACGATAGATATCATTTGCCTGCCATGCACTGTGACGGAGCGAACGGGTGGTCATATCCTCAAGTTTTGCTTCACCAACCCGAGCAAAGGTATGTGAACTCGGCACTCCATGCATCCGTCTCTACTTGCAACTGGCTTTGAGTGTACCCGTCTTCGTGCGCATGATGAACATTTTGGCCTCTTCGAACGTCGAGTGACATTTACTCGATGTTCAGTCAACATACGAGACTTAAACCACTGTATCAGATGGATGTTGCGTGAGTCGACAAGAACTGAAGCTTTTGAAATCGTGCTGTAACGCGACAGCGTACGCGATGGTACCTATCGCCACCTCATTTAGGCCCTCATCTGGCAGTGGGATCCACCCACGACACAGCTTTCCATAACCGATCTTCAGCTACGACTCGTGCGCTGCGGACATCGGTGAAGTTGTGTGGCTCGCTTGGCATTGACAAGAGTACAGGCGTGTACGTTATCGTCTGTGACAACTGGTAGCACTACCACGCAGCCACCGCCTCTTGGCCGACCTTTTCTTTGTCCCCACAGTAACGCGGCCTCAATATATCGTAGCTGGCTAATCATAAAGGTTTCAGTGCGTCAGGGTCCGATTTCAAGTAGCCACAACAGTGGCACAACCGACGCGCTAGTAAAGCTAACGTGCGAACACGCCACGTGCCCTAGTAACTCCGTCGGAGCCCACTACGGCGCTGAACCTTGACGGCCACCTTGTTCGAGGACGCCGCCGGTCTCGTCGCAACAGTCCATCTCGTAGCGAATTCCCAATTACGCCTAATGCACCTCGAACGGGGAGCCCGAATGCCGAGCGCCGAGCGCAGAAACTACCGCCGGCGCCCCTTGTTCACAGCGAGGTCTCCATGTCATCGTCCTCGGCGCGCTGGTCGCCGCTTGCCTATTTCGCTGTGTACCCCTGCCCGCGAGACCTGTGCTCCTCTTCGTCATCACTTGAAGACGCCGCTCGATTGACCATCTGGTCCGTCAGGCTCGAGACCCCAATAACAAGATCCCGATGACAGGTATTTGCCGCCTCCTGAGTTTCACCTTTTCTCGGTTGGGTTCTCCGTCCGCTCTTAAATAGGTGCCGAATGTATTCAATGTTATTTGTTCCCCCGCGATGCTTCTCTCGTTACCTCCCGAAACAATCGAGAGGGTTGTAGCGTTCGTCACTGCTCAGGACACCGTCGGCGGCCCACCCCCCGGCCTATACACACTTATGCAAACGTGTCGTTACATGCATTGCTTGCTTGCTCCCAAGCACAATCCTGGCATATTCTACCGCTTGTTCCGTGGTCGGTTTGACCTTAGCGCACCTCAACGACGGTCGCCCTCTTTAACCTCTAATCCAACTCAGTTCGCGGCTGAGGCCCAACACCGCTTTGTATGTTTAAAACTCATCCGTAACAGAGACTTCGACAATCCAGAGGTGTTAAATGCTCTGTATGTTGTATATGCCATGATTCTCGAGGACGACGGGAAGAATGGCGAGCACTTGCGATGGGCAGGCCTGAGTAAATTCCTAGAGGGTTACTTTGGGCGGAGCAGCCCGTACGACGACTTCGTCGAAACGCGGTCTCTCGCAATCATGGTGCAGTCTCAATGGCTGACCTCAGGTATGTTGCTTCCGTACTGCTTACAGTCATCGCCTTACTGACCGTCTCGTTGCCGACAGAGACTTTGGATGCGGAAAGTGAAGATGAGCGGGACGCAATGCTATCTTTACTTGACCCGCACTTGCTCGGTCAGCTTTATGTGAGTGGCAATTTATACCTTTCCATCTTTCAACCCGTCTTGGTTAACACTCAGAACGCTCAGCTTGATCCTAACTTGAATTATGGCATCGACAAGTCCGCGTCTTACGAACCCCGTTCACGGTCCGCATCGCAACTTCTGCACGTTCTTTCGTACTTTGGACACTCGCTCGATATAATCGTGCCCGCGCTTGCTCCATACGCCATTCTTGCCTACGTCTTACGCGTTGAGCGCTACCGTCTAGCCAACCCCAGGGATGTACCAAGCATTAGGACCGAACGTACCGGCTTTGGGCCAACTAGAGAAGACTTCGACCACTACAATGCCGCTTGCCAGGCTCACGCACTTCCTGATCCTTCCCCGTCACACTCAACATCTTCTCGATATGATATGGACTGGGCACGTCTGATGTGCAGGAGCGAGAGGCTTCTTTCAGGGACCTGCGTGCGACCATTCCGGCCGGGTGACTTAGCGGGCTCCTGGGACGGTACACTGCTAGTGAGCTTCGCGTTCGTGAAGTGTAAGAATGATTACTAACGTCATCATCTGCGACAGTTACCTTCTCTCGACCACGTCAAGACGCACACTGGCGACGGTCAATGCGGCCTGGGACCGGTCGAATATCTTTCGCGCCAACCCATCGCTCTCGAGCTGCGCGAACACTATCGCTGTGTGCCCCCTCTATCGCCGATCGTTCACTGTGAAGAAGCTTTAGGTATAGACTCTACTCGACCGGTGCTGTGCGAATGCGCCCTAAATTTACCTGGGAAGTCCCACGAGGTTAGTGCCTTTTTGGACTCGTTGCACAGCTCTTCCCGATTCACAGACACGCAGGTCGATACATGCACTCAACGAGATAAGATGTATCACGCCTCATCTGCCTGTACCTGTGACTGCGTGTCAAAGCGTGTGGAGCCCAACGAGTCCGCAGTCACCGAGGTTCTCTTGACCGGTGTGGTGAGTAGCTTACAAGCGTTGGCACCCTTCAAGCACCGACCAATTCTGATGCATGTCAGACTCCCGCGAACTTTGCAGTAGCCTGGGGATCTTACAGATTCCAAGGCAGGGTAAGGATGTCTGATGGACTTGTGATTCTTCGTAGAGATCCGGTACGTAGTGGAATTGGTTGTTTCTGAGGCAAGGAAGCTGACAGTGCGGTGTAGGTTGGATTTGGTGCCGCCACACCGGCATGGCTGTTCGGATACGGTAAGCTTCCGCCTTCTCGCGCGTATACGACATATTCTGATTAGCCTGTTTAGTCTTGGGCTCTCGTCGGCTTGTCGGAAGGTGGCATGTGGGGAGCTTGCAGAATGAGACACCTTGGGAAGGCGTCTTTGGGCTATGGAAGTCCACGACGTGAGTAGCCGCGATAACCTTACTACAGTACAGTTATAGACTTGATACACGCGTGCTTCTTAGACTGTTAGCCACTTTGCAAACTATCTTTTGATATCCGCTGTTCGCAATATTCGGCCGTCGAGCCATAAAGGCCGTCCCGCTGAGATGTCAGGTGATCGCGTTACTGCCGGCCCGGTTTCTGGCTCCGGGCCAATGCCAAGCTAACTCCGCGCTTGCAAGCCCAAGTGTACCGTACATCACACTTCTGTTCGCTACCTCCATGGCCCCAGCTTTTGATGCTGTGCCTCAAGAAATCCTTGAACGCATCGCTTACTTCTCTACTCAATCGGACGACCCAGGTCCGCCCTCTCAGCTACTACAGCTCCTCCTTGTCAACCGTCGGACCCTCTCTTCTCTATCGCTGCACTCCACGCCGCATCTCTACGCTCGTATCTTCGCCGATAAGTTTGATGCAGACGCTCATCTTCGACGCATCGGTCCAGTATCTGCTAGCGACCTGGCGATCGAGTTGAGGCGACGCTTTACCGTGCTTCGTCGGGTACGTGCACAGGAGGGATGTTGGATCAATGAGCGGGAAGGTTCAGAGCCTTTTTCGGAAGCAGACCTTCGGCTTCTCTACGAGACTTTGTTGACGTCATATGTCATGATGCTCGAGAATGACGGGCGAAACGAGCAACAACTGCGATACTATGGCATCGAGCGTTGGCTCACTTCTTTCTGGTTCGACGAACTGGGCTCCTCATGTGCAGCGCTCACGGTGCAGCGAGGATCTTGGCCTCCCAATAATGACATCTCCAGGCTCGGGATGTGGCTTTTCTGGCTGCTTCTACGAGCAGGTCAGTATGAGCGATGTCGTACGACGAGGTTTATCTACTCACAGCAGGTCACTAGAGAACTATGCGACCTTTGACCAACCCAGCCTAAGATCCGTCGTGACGATCTTGAAGTGTTTTGCGCTGGCAGCCCACCAGGTAGGTCAAGTACCTTTCTTCCGAAGACACATGCTCATAGCGCCCCCAGTACCCCTTGGACGAACCGCCCAATCCCGAGATTCCAACCTACGGCGCATATCCTCAAATATGTCCTCCGTCCCTCGCATGTCCGGCTATTCTATCCTTCCTCGTCCTTGCACCTATCCTGTCGAAGCGACAACCCAGTCTACAAGATACACTCCCTGTGACCCCGTCGTCTGTCCCAGATGCCGCGCCGATGGGCTATGAGTGGGATAACCTGTGGCGTCGCTCCACTGTGCGAACTTCCCCAAGGCTATTCGTTCCTGGCAGCATGTCCGGGATCTGGGAAGGTTTATTCACTGTGAGCTTTGGTTTCATCGCGATCAAGTTATGTGCTGAACGTATATGGCAGTACACCGATTTCACCGCCTATGCGGCCTTACTTGCCGGCGCGCCTCCGATCAAGTTATTTCAAAGTATCGTCGCCCGGCACCAGCAAACCTTCAGGCTACGGGAATACCACTATCTTGGCGCGGATGACGCAGATGGCATGAACAATAATGCCTCGGGCGCTGGACCACTATCTCTGGGTGACCCATTACGGGCATTTCTGCCGTCCGGCCTCCGCCTACAGGTGGCAGGAAGCTCGCTTCTCGCAGAAGAGGCGGGGCGTACTGAGCCAGTGCAGTACGTGCTTGCTCCGCCGGCTGAAGGAGCTGGTTTGGACAGTGGTTACGCAAGTCGAGTGCAAGATGTTCTGATTATCGGGGAGGTATGTGTTTTTCGTAATCCCACCAACGTGTTTCTGACACATGTACTACACATAGGGACATTCTGCATGGGGGGAGTTCAATCTTGTAGGGCGAGTCCTACTGCACGACGGTCTCATAGCGATTTCTAAAGAATATGTAAGCGCTAATGCGTTGCCGTTGTCCTACACGCGTTCTCTAACGGACTTAGATCGATGACGACCGAGGCAAGTGGCTCTATCGTGGATATCTGGCCGGCGATACACACGGCAATATGGCCGGGCGTTGGCGAGACACGCTCAGTCCGGCTGATCAAATGGGTTACGAGGGATGTTTCTTCATGGGTCGTCGACGCGCGCAGTAATGGTGTCTGCTTGCCAGCGCGTGGACTCACAACTACCTTGTAGCATCTAGCATGGATTGGATACGAAGGGTTTACACCCGTACGACGTCAAAACATATGTAGCTTAGCCCGATGGCTCCGGGGCCGTAACTAACGATGCATCTTCCTTTCTACTTCAATGTATCAAAGTGCTGTCCTAGTCCTTGGCGACTTGCCCCCTACTCACCTGGGCTCCCGCGATGTGCGCGGGAGGCCGCAGCAATCTCCGCTACAACATAAAGCCAGATACGGCGATGCTGAATGGTGATCTGTCGCGAACGCCGGTCACGACCATCCAAACCGGCCGGTCCATGAGTGCTAAGTCCCCGACGACGACGGATACGCTACGGCGCTCTTCGCTGGAGACCGCGCGCTTCCTCTCCGGAGCCTTTGCAGCAGCTGCGGACCGGGGCTGCACAACGCGCTATAATGCAAATCTTTCGGTCATGGGCGGAAGCCGCGGCCGGTCCGTCATCGTAAAGCAGGATGCTTCGGGCGAGGCGGTCACGAGCGTTCTAGCTCTGTGGTGGGATCGCGAAGTCTGTAGTGGCAGAGATTGAGTGTTACTCCTCGCTGAGATCCAGCTGAGGACGATTGGGTAGCAAGATGGCGCTTATGGCTTGGAGTACGGACCAGCCGAGTGTGTAAGCTCAAGGCACGGCGCTCTCACATGCGCCCATCCGCGGCGGCAAGGGAGCCTGCCGATTCAATGCTGGAAGCAGGCCAAGAGCATAGAGGGCCTGAGAGACCATATAGACCGTTGTACACATTCCCAGTCCGGTCTTTCCCTGGACATCGGTCCCCGCGACTACGACTGCAGCTGCTCAAACATCTGACTGAGTACGCTCGCGCAGCGGCGCCCGGAGACCATATGGAGTGAGCGTAACCGGAGAGCTCAAACGCTGAGCGCGAACGCTGAGAGTCATAGACGCAAAAAGGGTACGCCCGTTTAGGCATCCATCAGCGGGGACTTGCAAGTGTCCAGAAGCATGGACGGCAGGGCTCGTTCTTGAAGCCTATCATAGCGCTGGACCGGAGTGCTTGGGTCGTACGAGCAACAATAAGATGTCTAGGCACAGCATCTATAGCTTATCGTCACGACGGACGGAATGAGGTCTGCAAGTGGGTCGAACGACTCGGGTCTACGATGCAAGGGATGATGAGTGCACTGCGCAAGTCGCGCATCCGAAGCTGATCGAGTTCCTCCCACTATTTTTGGATCTTAGGCTGCATACAAGTCTATCGGTGTACTACCTGGACGTAGGTCGCAACCAAGGCCAGCATGTACAAACGGATGAATGATCGTAGTGAGAGTCAAACGAGAGGGCTGCCTGTGATGGTCATTGCGCGACGATCATTGGCCAGGAAATTCGGCACGTGAACTCGGATCGGATCGGCCAACTTCGACGAACCTCGCCAGTCTGAGCTGGAAAGACTTGCCTCACACTCCTCCAACCCTATGCTTCGCGCATCCCGTCTTGTTCGCGCCGCCGCTCCTGCGCGTGGCTACGCTACGGCCGCGGACGGCTTTGCCTCGAAGACCACCGTTTTCGAGAGTGTAAAGCCGACTGCGAGCGTCACTTTCTTGCTCAAGGCCGGTGCACGATACGAGCAGAAGCCCGGCACGGCGCATCTCCTTTCCAACTTTGCTTTCACTGTGAGTATTGTTCAAACTATTTGGAAAGAATGTGTGGACTGGTTTAGACAGTGGTGGAAAGAGGTTGGCGAGAAGTTGAAGTTGGAGAGTCTGGGAAATTATGGATGGGGAGTGCTGACTATATATCGTATTTCAGAGCAATGGAAAGCGCTCGACGCTTGGCACAGTGCGCGAGTCCGAACTGTACGGTGGTATCCTGTCTTCGACCCTCTCTCGCGAGCACCTGGCCTTGACGGCCGAGTTCATGCGTGGCGACGAGTATGTTTCATTGCTACGCGTTCCAAGCAATATCCTAATCACCTGTTTAGGGCTTTCTTCGTGGACGTGCTCACCCAATACCTCGCGACTGCTCAATTCGAGCGTCATGAGCTCACCGAGTCTGTCTTGGCCGCTGTGGCCGCCGAGTCGGCAGCGGCCGAGGCTGCCTCTGCAACCCACGCGCTTGAGCTCGCACACCAGGTCGCATTCCGCTCTGGCCTTGGTAACTCGCTCTACGCCGATGCCTCGGCACAGCACAACCTCACCGTCGCGGACGTCGCCTCCCTGCACAGTTCGGCTGTCCCCGGCCTGCAGATCCTCGCTACCGGCATCTCCCAGGACGCTCTCCTCGCCGCGCTTGACAAGTCGCTTGCAAGCCTTGGCAAGAACAAGGGTGCATTCTCGGGTGCTGGTGCATCTGCATCCCCGGCCAAGTCGGCATACTACGGCGGCAGCACCCGTGTCTCTGGCCACGGTCCCAGCGCCGTGTTCGTTGGTTTCGGTAGCACCGACGCCGCCGCGACCCCTGCTCTGCATGCGCTTGCTGCACACCTCAACCCCGTACCGGCTGTCAAGTGGTCCGCCGGCCTAGGCCCTGTTGCGTCAGCCATTGCACCCGGTGTCACCGTGCGCGCCGCTACACTCCCGTACAGCGACGCGGCGCTCTTCGGTCTCATCATCGAGGGAGAGGCTGGCAAGCTCGCTGGTGCGGCGAAGGCTGCTGTTGAGGGTCTCAAGGCTGCCGCTGGTGGTGTCAGCAAGGAGGACGCCACTCGTGCCGTTGCCAAGGCTCGCTTCCAGCTTGCCAGCGCGCTTGAGAGCACGGATGGCGCCATTGCTTCATACGCCAACGGCGTCGCACCGACACAGCAGGTTGAGGCTGTCAGCGCACTTGACGGCGCCTCTGTTTCGAAGGTAAATATGATTGGTCCTTCTCGTGACAGAATATCCATGTTGATTACTCCACAGATCGCTGGCGAGCTCCTCAAGGGCAAGGCTACCTTCGTCGCTGTTGGCGACACTCGCGTGCTCCCGTACGCGGATGAGGTCGGGCTCACGAACGCGTAGATTCAGGGTATCCTTTAGACCGGCTGTAATCTCAAAAGTCGCCTACTATATACTATTTTTCCACTTAGAATCCTGGTTGCGCTTTCATATCCCGAACTTTTTGGGATGCATAGTTCCGAGTGTCTGAGGCGAGGCGAGGCGAGCGGCGCACAAGTCGTTCCTCGCAAACATATCTGTGCCTTCCGTTCTTGGACTCGAGCATACATTGGTCCAGCCATGTCAGAACATGTTATCTTTTCACAAACAGCATCGGTCGCCAGAAGAGGGGCGGTGATTTGGCGAGTGTACTCGGCAGCATCTCAGTACTGTGGGGTCAGAGTACCTACTTGCCATTCTATCCGCTATGGCTACCAGTGGTCGGCGTGCGCGTGCAGCAGCCAAACTCGTGTTGAGCCAATACTGCCCACTTTTTGATACCGTGCTACCTGTGCCAGATTCTTGAGGCATAGTCACAATGCTCTGGCGCATACCTCTCTCGTTAGTGCGCATCGGCATATAGGTGGTCGAGCGCGCCGGTGTAAGTCCCCACGCAACCGAGTCTCGGCCGCCTACTGGACTGCTCCACCAACCTTCCATAGTATCTCAGAACAAGCTGTTTTTACTTGCTATCAAGCTAGAACACAAAGCCTAACGCCTAATGGTGGGCCCCGACGATTCGGAGTCGAGCTGAGCAGCGCAGACGGCATTGGCACGTTCGGTCACGTTGTGACCTGACGCGCATACTGAATCTCGCGCCTTGCGAAGCTGATCTCACTATATCAGGAGAAAGCTGACCAGGCTGTGTAGAGCCACTGATGCGCTGGAATGGCGCTGAAGGCAGGAAAACCAAACCAACAAACACCACACCAACTGAAAGTGCGAGGGACGCTACGATGAAACCGGGGCGAGAGCCTCGGTGACTTGCTTGCATTGCATGTACCTCGTAATGTAGCTTTTGTAGTAGGTACGAGGGGTCTGGAGCGCGGGAATAGAGCGTATCGTAGGGATGACCAGTACGTACATGTCTGAGGTGATCGTACCAATGAGATGAACAGTATTGTAAGTATGAGCAGCCAAGAGAACGAGATAGGAAGCAAACATGAAGGAAAGAGGGGACAGGGAGCGGAACGAGGGGTCCGATGACCGGGAAACGCGTGGTACGCCTCGACGATAGGTACTATGTAAGACATATGCTGCGCTCAGGGGGACTGGAGGGGCGATACGGAGGAGGGAGGGATAGTACGGAGCCACACGCGGGCACGCGAGGCGCTCGGCCGTTGCCGAAGACGCGTTCTGGCGTCAAAGCCGCAAAGGGCGCGTCACCACCTGCGCGTGCATCTGAATACCTCATCTTCTCTATTGCCAGTAGTCCTCGTCGATTATGGTGCGCTTGCATACCTAGCAGCAGAGCTCAGTCCGAGTCGCGTAGTCGTACTGATACAGAAAATAGCGTGATTATATGGTATAAGTACAGTCACTATGGTAGCGTATAACGTATGCAAACCCTTCGGGAGCACTGTAGAGTATAGGTGGTCCAACATCCTCGTGAAGCGATCAGTATGAAAGCAACCCCTCCGAGTCCTCGGCGTCGTCGTCTTCATCATCCTCGTACTCGATCTCGGAGCGATTGCTGTCGCTCCAGTCAGAGTCATGCTCATAGTCGTATTTGTTGAGATCGATCACAATAGGCCTGAAGAGTGGACATTTTGTTGGTAGATCGCTTTTTGCAGCTTCATAGTAGTCATTGCGGGCGAGGTCGATGGTCTCTGCGGCAACTGGAACAACTGTAAGCTTCTCTCCGAGACATGGGTTGCTAGCATTCCCTTCAGAGTCTGCATACGCGAGTCAGTGAAAGCTCAGTATCGCATTGAGGAGATCAGGAAACGCACCACTGCACAATTCCGCACCGGCTTTCGTTCGCTTCACGGATGTAGGTCCTTGTGGTTCCTCCTCGCGCTTGCGCTTCTCGCGTTTGATGATTATATTGTTGTCAGAGCTTTCGCTCCAGTCGCTCATGCTGGGAGTGTCTCAGCAAAGGCCCGTATAAAAAAGCGCACGGCTTATAACACACCTTGACATTGACATCTCCTTACCAGTGCGTGCAGCTTCCAATTTATCAGCCGCGAGTCCTGCCGCGATCAGCGGCTCAAATGTGGCCAGAACCCACTGATGAGCTGCATCATTGCTTATGAGTTCAGATAAATGGCCGAGAAGAGCCTCGAAACGATCCGCAAGCGGTTTGTAAGCACTCCTGGGTACAGACATCACGGCGACCTTCTCGCTGCGCTGGTCGCGCTCAAGGAGACCATTTACGACGTCCAAAATGGAAGGCTTATTCGCGTATGATGTTAGGTCGGGGTCGCTTTTTTCTGCAAGCAACGCAAGAACTAAGTTGCTTTGGAGCACCGACTTCACTCGCTGTTGATTAAGCATGAGCCCACGTCGCACAAGTTGACTCTGAGTAAGAGCGCACCGCCATTGTCCCACATTCCGAGTCTTCATCATGGAATAGCCTTACGGACAGGCTATGCTGTAGAATGGAGTCCCCGAGAAATGCCAAGCACTTGCACCGAAGTGTGCGTTCTTCCCACCGGCATATACTTTGCCAGCTCGCCTGAGGAACAGCCTCAGGAAGACAGACGACGAAGTCGTCATTACAGACTAATTGAAGCACGGCGGTCCAGATACGACCCATCCTCAGCGAAGCCGGAGTTAGATCCATGTCGAGACGGTGAGCGCGGAAAGCAAGCCAGTCGCGGTGGAAGTCGCGGCGTCGCGCGCGTAGCCGAGATGAACCACTTTGCGGTCAGGTGAGGTGTCATTTAGGGATGATGGCATCTTTGCAAGTGGGCAAGATGTGCACACACATATCTTCATAGGTTACACCATATGGTGAGTGCCAGCTTTGAAAGGCCCGAAGCCCAACTCAGGCCTATCTGGCACCTGGTTACAGGACGCGTTCAGTCACATTGTGACAAGACGCGCGTGAGTTGTCAAGTTGTCAAGTTCGCAGTTGAAGTTGAAGTTCGACGTCGGCCAATATGATGCCCATATGTTGCACTGCAGTGAGAATGCCATGACTCTACACTACTGATTAAACCGCATGTAATGATGTAGAACCTACGCGTGGAGCCCGTCTTCTAAGTATGTTGCCAGACTCCCCCGTCGTAGCCTGGCTGATATTATTACTGGAGTAACCTCAGTAACGTATTGTAATTAGTATCGTACACAACATGATACGGAACAACTATGCAGAAAGGAGCTACATGCTCGTGTCTGCTGGAAATATAGAATACCACCGCTGATCCTCATCATCCCTCTCTTCAACCCTCTCAATCTCAACTCAGTCGCCTAGACCTTCTTCCTCATCGGAATCGTCGCCAGTCAAGTCAATGATAATTGGGTCTCCATCACTTCCCCATGACTGCCTGGGGTTGTCCTCGTCCAAAATCTCGAGAATGTCGTCCGCGGTGAGATCAATGATTTCCGCATCATCCGGTATGACCGTGCGTTTCTTCGATCGAGAACAAGGCTTGAGGTTGACTCGTCGACCTATACAAGGATATGGAACGTCAGAAAGTGCGCAACAATAGGGTTTGATTAGCGTACCAGCATTGGAAAGTCCAGCGTTCTGCTTTGTCCGCTTCTTTGGAGGGTGAGCATCAACATCACGCTGGCGCATGCGTTTCTTGCCCTTCCAAGTTGTATTCGAGGTGGTACTACCGTTCAGACTCGAGAGTAAGTCCATCAAAGCCAACATAATCTGATCAAGACGCGCACCTTGCAGCCATCGTCTTTGTCCGTGAGTTGTATCCCTCCAAACCCGCTATGACGAGTGGCTCAAAGGCGGTCTCGACCCAGCGACATGCTCCATCCATGCCAATGCGCGTGCTCAAAGCACCTATCACAGCCTCATACCGGTCTGCAATAGGCTTGAACTGGGATCTAGGTATCGCTACCTTGACCTTCACGCCACGCTCGTCGCGCTTGAGAAGGTCCTTCACAAGCCCTAGAACGGAGTGAAAGTTTGTGCGAGATATTAGCTTGATGTCGCACTTCTCCGCAACCATCGCAAGGACAAGGTTGCTGAGTAGAACATCTTTCAGTTGCTGTGGTCAAGGCATGAGTACGACAAAGTAATCTAGGCCAATGGCCGCCCGACGCGACAACGAAGAGCGCACCGAAATCACACCACAATCCAACTTATCATCCTGAAATAGCTTCGAGCAGAGGCCTGCACGTAGGACCGAGTCTCCAAGAATCTCAAGGCGGTTGTGATTATGTGGATCCTGTTCCCATTGGCGAATAGCTCGCCACTCCTTGCGAGGTACATCCTTGGGGAGGGACGCCTTGAAATCGTCGTCACAGATCTTCCTGAGAACAGCATTCAAGATACGGTTCGTACTCAGTGAGGCCATACAGGTAGAGGCAGATAATCAGCAAGAAGGTGAGTGCCAGATTCAGGGAGTCGTGTGGCTGCATTCGCGTCGCGTAGCCGACTTGAACCACTTCGCGGTCATGTGAGATGCAATAATAAACCATCAGCGCAGCAGATTTGCCACGAAAGAACACTCCAGGGGATCCACGCAAGCGCGTACACATGCGCTTACTGTACTACGATCTGTCATGATAAAAGCCTCGACCTAATACGATCGTAAAGGTAGGTCTCTATGGAACGGAACAGTAGTGGAATAAGGCAAAACGCGATATCGTAGGGTAACCCATCTCAGGGCTGGGAGACATGGTCAACTCAAGCATCGAGCCCAGAAACTTCGTAATCGATCGGTACGTCCTTCCTCTCCAACCAGTTTGCATCATTGCTCCCAACATCCACTCCTTTGCCACAGTCTAATCTCCTGCGAACGGGCAGCTCCTTGATGTCCAGCTCTCCTTCGCCTTTGCTAGACCGATTGACGACAAAGTGCTCTCCGTGCCATCCAATGTAGTCCGTGGCGGGAACACTGTGGGCAATCTCCCGCACGGCCCCAAGCCACTGCGCCGTTTGTGTGACGAACTCGCGGTCAGACATGGCGGCAGCTTGCGGACGACGTTGTGCGGCCGCGCGGAAGTGTAGCATCGCTAGAGCAGGGAAGTGTGCAAAAGCATTCGCATAGGTTTCCTGCGCGTGACATAGTGAGATCCTTATTTTTGGCATTACTTGAATGCGTGAGCAATGACGTACCATGGGACTTGAAGAGACAACGCAGGAGACATGCAGCGCGACCATTTCCCGAGGTACTGCAGCTGCGAGCGCTACAACGGCCTCTTTCGATAGCAGTGCAATGCGCGTTCTGAAGACGCGTAATCCCCCCAGTTCGGGAAGCAAGCCAAGGACAAGCTCCCAGGGGCAGTTCCCCAAATCGAGACGCCTCAAGCGCTCTCGCCGACGCAGGAACTGCACAACTGCTCCATACAGGGCGGCATCGTCGTCGTGACCTGCGACAACGAAGCGGAAGCTCCGTAGACGTGGCAGGAATGTGTGTACACCCTCCAGTACATGATCGCTCCCAAAGACTACCGTAGCTGGCCCCGGTGCAACCAGTGTTCCGTGGAGTGTGAGTTCGACGAGGCGGTGTGCATGTGCAATGCGTGCGAGCACTCCATGGCTGATGCGGGTATCCACAAGTTCAAGGCGAGTGAGCGCTCCGATCGTCGGAGAACCGAATGCAGAGTCCCAGCTGTGTGGGCGTCCGAGATGCGCGCCAAGTGTAAGGTGTGTGAGCGTACGAGCATTGGCGTCTAGGACTGCGCGAATCTCTCCCATGTCTGCAAGCCCATCGTCGTCCTCGGCGCGCAGGGTAAAGCGGCGCAAAGCCCCAAACTGGGATATGCCAACTGCGTCGAAATGCCATCCTATGAGCCCGACCGCCGCAAGACTGGGGTGACTGGCGAGAAGCGCAGTGACCATCTCGGCTTGCAGCTCCGGGTAGCCAATCCATTCAAATTCACGGAGTGCGGTAAACTCGGGGAGTGCTGTCATGAAGATACGGCTAACAAGATCGAGCATCTCGTCGCTCTCGTGTGCCCAGTGAAGACGAAGGCATCGGACGCGCCGTGCAAAGGTCATATCCGCCTTGACGCGATCGAGGAAGTCCATTGTGCGATGCAGATTCTCTTGGTCCTCGCCTACAAAGAGGTCGACGGTCGCAAATATGTGCCGTGAAGCAATATCGCGATGAAATGATGAGACAGAGAGCCACGCCCGCAGAAAGTAACGGGGTATGAAGGACGCAATGCGATCCCACACCTCAGGAGGTGCTCGCTGCGAGGCCGGCGCGTCGGCTGGGGGAAGCTGGAAGCAGAGTTTAGTCTACGTTTCCACCACGAGCAGACAAATCATTACCAGTCGTCTTCGTCGCAACTGTGCCTGCGCTTCTCGATTGGTAGGATCAACATGCACTGCTGACTGGAAGTCTGATCTCCTATCAGTATCAACTTCGACGTAGCTTGGAGACTATTGGGTTTTACCAAGCTCAGCGCGCATCAACAAGAGTTGAGCAGCATCCTTTCTTGCCTTGCCACGCGCGAGTAGGGCTTTCGCAATATCGTCCTCAGGTAAATCTGGCGTACGCATGTATACATCGAGATACCCCTCAACTTCGTGACCGTACCTGACAACACGATGTAAGCTCAAGGAGCAACGTAGTAAAAAGACAGAGGCTCTGACCGTCCACTCTGAATGAGTGCAAGCGAGTGTTCAAGAAGCAGCGAAGCCTTTCGATGCTGTGGGAGAGATTCGACCACAGACAAAACGGTCGCAGTCAGCTCGTCGTGGTGTGGCTTGTCATGGACATGGCCGGGATGGTGTTTGTGTCCCATCGCCTAGAGAAGTCACCCCAGCGATGTACAACGGTACAGACGATCGCTGATACGCCAACGGGGGAATAGACACAGTTCCCAGAACTCGGAGTGCAAGCGATGTCGGCCGAATTCGCAGTCTACGAGACCTTTAAGTCGCAAGCCGTCTTCTCGAGCTCAAGCACCGGTCCAGAGCACATATAGCAGCCCTAAGAGACGTAGATAGCTACTTGATAACCCGGCGCGATCGAGCAGGTCGCCAGGTGGTGGTGTGAAGGAGAGAAGCGTAAACTGCGCACTTCCGACGCAGCCGGTGTTAGGGCGCAGATTCCGTGCGACGGGAACAACTGCACACGTGGGAACGCAACATCCCGAGGTTAGGATCCTGGTGTTTGGCTCCACCAAGGATACCCGAGTTGGTCAAACCAATCCAATCCTTCACTGGAAAGAGATGCATGATCTCTGTGACATGACAAGTGAGTTTTGTCTTTGCCTCTGGTGGCACCAAGCTGACACGCGCTACCACCCGGCGCACCACGTGTGGTGATGTAGCGACCCGTCGACGCGCGCGCTGCGGCTCAACCTGAACTTGCTCCGAACATCCACGAGGACTGCAGTTAGACTCATTTTCTCTACCATGATGCTTGAACTTGAGGACATAGTTGCAAATCCACAGCTAGCCAAGTCGGTGATCGATCATCTCAGCAAGAAGACGCGTACTCTGCAGGAAACCCTGGACAACTATAAGGTCTGCATGTGTAGTATCGTCTGCTTTGACGACATCTTTTTGACCACCAGATTAGCTCCGCCTTGACGGTGCTCACGACATCAAACCTGTCATCGTGCGTGGTAGTCGATGTCGATGTAGTAATCTAAACTCATCGTCGTGTCAGGAAGGTCTCGCCAACAGGCACTTGTCGAGTGTCACAGTATGTATTTCCGAGAGGTAGTTTCTACGACGCTGTAGACTGATATCTACCCCAGACTGATACGCCCTTGGAACGCTTCCAGCAACATTTGACAACCCATGCATTGTCGTCGAATAACATCATGGTCGCGGTACAATCAGTACCTATACCCAAGTGCAAGCCAACGGTTCGCGATATTCCATTTCAGTGTTCGATCATGACATTAATCGACTCGTATACGTACTCCAGATCCAGGAAATGCGCAAGTGAGTTAGGATATGTAAAGAGTGCCGCCAGGTTATTGACAAATGTACCCACGTAAGATTGCTGGAGCCGTGCTGCCTGCTCAACATTGATAAAGATGGTATCATAAGATCTTCGGCGAACAGTGCTCATGTCGTCGTCCTCACCCCTACGCATCATCTGTTTCCCGGTGGCCGACTGAGGGAGTATCAGTTTGACTCTGTTTCATTTGCGGCGGGTAGTGTTCGCGATATCGTCTGTGGTGGAAGTTCTGATCAACGGGTGAGCTCATGCAGCAGCCTTGAGAATGGCTTAACATCTCTCTAACGCCTCCCGCGCAGACGTACATCGGGACGTACGAAGTCATCTTTGTCGAGACATTGCACGTAAAAGAAGCAGGGTCGCTGCTGCCTTTGGTTACGGTTAGTGCTGTCAGTCTATTCTGTTGCGCGTTCTGGACTTACAGCACATCCAGGATGATCTGCACGAGCAGATGGCCAGAATATGCTCCACGCCGTGTAATCTCCGCAGTCGAATGCGCTCATTACTTGACGACGGTACCGTGCGTTTACGAGCAGTTGCGCTCAAATACGTAGGAACCAACAAATCCCTGGTCGAACGTATACAAATGAGTACCGCGGCGAAGAAGAGCAACATCAAGAAGGCGCAGAAGGTCGAGCAAGCCGGTTCAACTTCAAAGGTCAGCACTCGCGCCCGTAGAAAACGCGCAAAGAGGGCGAAGAAGGCTAAGGAGGCGAAAGAGGCGAATAAGGGCCAGAGAAAGCGGGCCAAGAAGGCGAAGACTTAGATTATCGGCAGAGAGTGTTGTTCTCGGCTATAGTTGGACGGGCTATAGCAGTCATGGTAGGCGTTGCGTAACGTTCAATGCCTATCAATGCGTGATACCTACGCGAGCGCGCGTGATTATCTGGGATTAACGATTAAGTGATACCATCTGGATGCCCGGCCTGGACTGGCTACAATGGTTGGCACGCCCCTGCGCTGTGATTAGTACGGTCGCTCGGCGTTGCACCGGAGCTTGGCGGCGCTCGATCCATTGCTGTCAGTACTTAAACCTCAACGACGACCTACAATCGGTCGTACTCACATGTCTTCCCAGCATTCCGTCTCTTCTGAAATGGAGGTCCATGTCCTTTGCTATTCTCGTCCGCCATAACTCAACCTGACAATCATACCTAGGGAGACCCCACAGAGCATCCGCCGCACGAGGGCTCTCCCGAGTGGTCCATGTCATGGACGCCGGCCCATGTACGTATAGTGTTAGCTCTTAAAGTGTTCTTGATGGGACTGACTACAGAAACAGCTCAATACGCCATTTGGGAGGTTACAAAGTTATCTGTTTCACCCGTCACCCATGGCCGACTCGCGCCACGATATATTTCCGATGCTCGTGCCTTTTGGCAGGCCTACGGTTCGTATTCTTTCTCGATATGCAAGTACTCGCATCTGACTGGATGGTAAATGTGTTGCAGACTGAGCAGCTAGAACGGTGAGCATTCCTATCATGTTTATTCTCCAAGTCCTTAGTACTCGCACTCACGGCCATTGGAGGTGTTTACAAGAAAGCCATTCGAAATTGATCACCGTCAAGGACAACTGCATTATAGAGCCTGTTCCTGGTCGTGTGATCGTCTTTATGCCCACTCAGACTCCGGCGCCTGCAGGAGGTAAGTTGAAGCCGATCCAACAGTTGGCCGTCGCGTGTGGCACAGAGATCGGCGACACACGGGACATCTTCCAGCTCTGCTCAAAGTTCGGGTCATCTGCGAGTCTTTCTTTCTGCTCGAAATATGTGCTGTATTGACGCTAGCTCGCGCATAGAGCTATCTAGGAACCTTCGACGTAATTCACGTTGAAACTTTGCTTCTCAATGATGCTTTGCAACTTTACCCTCCCATCACGGTATGTTCCGAGTGTCACATCATACGTGTCCTGTACTTATCCGCACACCAAACTATCAGACCACTCTGAGATCGACATTGGCCGATATCTGCAAAGATGCGGTCGACCGCAGGTTCATGTACTCGTGGCTCGGCCAAAGCACGGCGAAGGTGTACGCCATTGCACTCCTGCGGCAGCGCTCCTGCATCAATAAGGAGCTGGTTGCATATATGCAGCCGGATCTCGAAGCCTGAGATGCTGAGGTTGAACAGTCCGTGTCGACCTCCGCCGCTAGTGTTCTGGACTCAGTGGACTGGTCCGCGTCGGGTAAGTGTGTGGAGGTGTAGGAGTTGACCTAGAATAATGGTACTACGTATGAGCCGTGGTATCTAAGGCTACGCACATAGCAAGCATCGTGTATGATGTCTTCTCTTGCTCTCGACGTCCATACCGGGTAGGATCGTGTGCCAGCATCTCCGAACTTGGTGGTCCACTCGGACATAACACCGCAACGCGCCTTGTCAACGGCGAAGGTTCAATCATAGTAAGATGGAGTCCAGCCCGCATAAAAATGCACATGGTATAGCCGGATCAGCGCAGATGTTCAACAAGAAAGAGTCAGATCATGCGCTATATCGAATCTAATAGTAACACAAGCTCTGGCTGCGTGTTTATGCAGACACGAGCGAAGTCTCCAAGGTAGCCCTGGTGTCCGCGGGGGCAGCCCTTGCCTCTGCGGCAGCCCTCAGCTCCGTGAGATACAGCTCGTATCTGACTGCTGTCTTCAATGTTTGGTAGTTCGGCATAGCGTCAAAGTCGAGGGAGGTCGCGTGCTCGAGAAGGATGTAGACCGACGTCGGGAGGTCAGCGCAGAGGACTTGAGGGTCGACAGCCAACTTCTTTGCGGCTATGCCCTCCGGTGTTTTCTCGCTTGTCCAAGGTAGGCCGCCCACCAGGAGGTGGATGAGCATATAGGTGAGGGATTCGAGGTCGTCGCGACGCGAGAATCGGCCCGTGGTCCGACGGGAGCGAAAGATATGGGCACCGGGCGCGCCGTTGGCCTCGTCGTTTTGCGCGACATGGCGCTCGTCCTGATCGACCAGAATAGCCGACAAGCCAAAATCAAGCAGACGAAGGCCAGGTTTGACAGCGCGTCGGAGGAAGTCGTCTGCAGACTCTGATGGGTCGGACGTTATGAGGCTCGGGATGACGAAGTTTGCGAGATGGAGATCGCCATGGGCCACGCCGCGCGCGTGGATTTCCTCGAGAGTGTCCAGCTGCCGTGCTTCTCAGTCAGAAACAGTAGGTATATAAAGTAGATACTCATTACGCACCATATTCAGAGCGACTAGGAGAGCGTCGGCCACCGGCCACGGCTTGAGCCAGCCGTACGCACAGGCGACTGCCTCCAACGACGGTCCTTCCAGCAATTGCAAGGCAAGGACCGAATGTCCAAAATGTTGGCCCGACCAGATGAGACGGGGGATGTGCGTGCAACCGTCCAGCTGGCGGTAGACGGCGAGTTCGTTGGACAGAGACCCATCCTGGCGGTCATCCGGCTCCATTTTCAGCGCGACCGGACTCAGTGTCTCCGTATCAATCGCGTTGTAAACGCCGGCTGAGTCCAGCTATTCAGAGCAGAAATCACCAGAGTCCACAATACAACACACCGCGTAAGCCTCCCTCTATCGGCCCTTTCAACTCTGACACCTGAAAGCCCTCCCCTATCGGCCCCAGAATTATCATCGTGCCGTTCACCAAGCGTTCGTGGACGAGGTTTGGAGTATCAGACATGGTGTTTGGCGTTGATGGTGGTGGTTGGTGACAATTTTGTGTGAGAATACCTCGCATGCTCTTGTGCATTTGACCGTGCGCGTACATTTGTGGCGCCGCGACGATCTTGGGCGCTTCCGCGCACTGTTGCGACGCTCATTGTCCTTCTCCCATATAATTATCCATCCCGTTGCACGAGGCGCGTAGAGCACGAGTTCAGCTTTCTATTGATGCCCAATATGTCAGCGAAAGGGTGATAGCGGAGGGAGGGCGAGGGTCGCGCTCACAAGACGCGTCGCGGCTTCAAGCTCACGTGTCCGCGTTACAGCCCGCCACTCGACAGAAGACCTGCCCTCCGTCTATGTAAGGGTGCTGCTACGCCTCCATTCAACATGTACGATGATAGAAGACGGCCATGCGATGCCTTGTATGAGAAATAGTCTTGAAAGGTCCAGCCGTTCGCTGGCTGCCGTTGTCTTGCAACAATGTCTTTACAGTGGATATTTTGAAATCGGGCTCATCATTGCAGCCGTGACAGTCAGGACATAAGTACCTGGCCGCCTATAGGCGCCTGTAGGTTATAACCTGGGCGTATCTGCGCGCCCAGGGCTTATGCAGGCACTGTCGCCCAAGGTAATACCCTCCCGCCCGACGTAAGAATCTGTTCTTCGAGGTAACAACCTCCCACCCGAGGTAAGAACCTCGAACCAGCTGCAG